>JBBPKB010000005.1:0-34004 GCA_038089035.1 Boletellus dicymbophilus
CTTTCTTCTTCCTCCTCCTCCTCCTCCTCCTCCTCCTCCTGCAGGACGACGCACGCAAACGGGTGACCCGCCACATCTACGGAAGAACGACAAAAAAATCTGATCAGCTCTCCACCAGTCACTCTGTGAATTACGCTGAAACCCAAGTTGCTTTCGAACGAATCGAGGGTCAAGTCGTAGCACCGGATTTCCTCTCGGGAAGCGATCAGCAGATATCGCCCGAAGGCAAAGTCTGCACCGACGATCATGCTTGTGCGCCATCGGATTTCTCGCAGTTTCGGTGTCAACTTTTCGCTTTGCGCAGCGCTGGCGCCTTCTCGGGTGTGCTGAAGGTACCGGTCTACGCGAAGACTACGGACGAGAGCGCTCTCCAAGTCTCGCGCAGACTGCGAGAGAAACGGGCCAGGGGGACGAAGAAAGTCGACATTGCGATAGACGTCGACCCATACATCCCTGCGATAGCTGACTTCGTTCAGATACCGGGAGGTCTGTAAGACTCTTGTCTGGCACTGCTTGACTCGAAGAACGAGGACACCACGTACGCTGCGTATTCGGACAATGTCTTTGATGTTGAGGTAGCAAAATATACAGAGTAAAACTTCCAATGGAAGGCTGACGAAAGAGATAGAATTCGACTTGGACATGCTCTTCAAGTTGAAAGTTAGAGACAGACTCTGGTAGTTCGTGTACACTGCTTTGTAGGCAACCGACTGTCATGTTCTTCGACCTGAACGTCCCTGTCGTCGCTCATCAAGTTCACGGAGCCACAGCACAGTCAAAAAAGAACAAAGGGAAGCAACCGCAGGCAACCAGCACCGTCGTATTCACCCCGGCTCAGATCGCAGCCATCGAAGCGCGTGTCGACCTCCTAGTCCATTGTCCATCGTTTCTTCTTTTCTCTGCAGCGTCTTTCTGACACCTTCGAAGCGCAGTAGGATACTCTGTCATCGCCCTCAACCAGACCATCGAAAAGAAGATTGACCCCAAGGCGCACGTCAACATCTTAAACTTGCTGCTGCCCCACCTAAAGAGCAGGACCGGCGTCGTGTTTCTGAAGCGCTTAACGATCAATCTCGATGAAGACAGCGAAAAAGGGTTCGGTTTGGTGCGTTTTTTTTTTCCAGTCAGCTATATTTCTCTCGCGGCACGCTGATAGATTTCACGATATTGAAACTATCAGACGAGCGTGAACGCGTCGATCGTCGACGCATACGACCTCATCGCACTCGCGCCTACGACTGCAGCAACATTCTCCGCATCGTGTCTCACGCACAGTCAGCCCTCGCCACTGACGGCCCACGTCGTCTCGCTCCCCCTCACCCAGCCGCGCCTCCCGTTCCACCTCAAACACACGCTTGTACGCACCGCCATCAAGAATGGCGCCGTCTTCGAAATCAACTATGCCGGCGCGCTCGGGGACCTCGAGTCTTCTTCTACGAGCCTCGGCGTGAGCGACACCAGCACCGGGATGACGGCGAAACGGAACTGGTGGGCAGCTGCGCGCGAGGTCGTACGCGTCACCAAGGGTAAGGGTATCGTCGTCAGCGGAGGGGTGTATGGAGAGGGCGACTACAGAGCTCCGAGGGACGTTCAAAACCTGTAAGTTCTCATCCGTGCGTTTTCTTGAAAAAAAAGAAGTGTAGATGCAATGGTGGGTTGTGTAGGATCGCTTTGCTTGGTTTGGCTTCGAACCTCGCGCACGACGCGTCCACCGCGACACCCAAGTCGCTCGTCCTGCGAGCCCGTGAGTCTGCCCTCCCTTTCTAGCAGCTAGCTTCTCGGCCCGCTGATGTTCTTACATTGGTTTTTCACCAGAGGCGCGCAAAACATATCGGGCCGTACTTTCAGAGCCCCGGGTCATAGTACCAACTCAGACATCATCAAGCGAACATGGCGCGAATCAAGCTTTCACTTCAACACGTTCTTCCTCTGCAGACGTTCCCGCAACGACCGAGTCACCCGTGAATGTGTCTCTTGCTGCTGAGCTGGGTAAGCTCGGTGGCTCGAATCCACGTGCGCATCCTGTTAGCAAGAAGCGCCGCTGGGAAGCTGATTCAGGAGCGGGTGAGCCCGGTGTGACAGCGATAGGATCTGAAGATGTTGGTTCGGGTTCTGGTTCTGGTGCTAGTACCAGTCCCACTGCCAGAGCGGTGACGACGACAACTCCTGCGATCGAGGACGGTTCTGACCAGCCCGTACCCGTGCCTAGTGCTACGGGAAAATCTCGAGAAAGAGAAATAAAAACACATTCTGTGGGACAGAAGCGTCGTCGTGGGCAAGATTCGGACACGGCGGCGGCTGCGAAGACGACGAACTTGCACACCAACGAGTATGGCAGCGACAGCGCGCCTGCGCGGAAAAAGAAGAAGAAGAAGAAAGAGAGCGTTGTCGAGAAGTAGATTTACACCCTCTCTTCAAAGCATTTGTATCATCGACTCATACTATCTGAAGTAGGTGTGTTCCAGAATCCAGATGCGAGTATGCGTCCCGATTGTAGAGAGTGCCCTCAGATGATATTTAAGAACTGTTGGAGTTGCTGTCGCATTCATGACTGATATGGCGACAGGTCGCGTCAAGGTGATCAGGTACACGAAGGGCGTTTTACTGTGGCCTGCGGGTGCAACGAGATTCAGACTGGCGAGTGGCGTACATGAAGAGTGAGCTTAAAGAGCGGGATCTTGTGGACACACTTCGGCAGTTGCTCCCCGTCGCGGGCAAGTCTGGGATCGCCTTTATTTTAACGCGTCCCCTAACGACAGTTTGTTCGAATCCGTCATCTCAATATCGAGGAGTGTTTCGCGTTGACTTCGGACACCTGACAACCGGATGAGTCGGAATGCATATTGGTTGAATGTCTACGAGGTCCAATATAAAACCTCTCTCGTCTATCCCACCCTCATTCCTCTGTCACAACCGCCATGATTTTGGTCGCTTTTCTGTTCTCTCTCTTTTCTCTCGTCTTTGCTCTCAAGGCAGAGGAATTGGACGTCTGGGCGCCCCGGATTCTCTCTCCAGATGCGGGCACCGTCTGGTGCGCCGGTGTCCCCTCCAAAGTCACATGGGACACCTCTGGTGGGCCTAAAAGAGTTACAAATTCGGTTGGCAAGATCTACTTGCGTCGTGACAACCATACCAACACCACTACACCCCTCGCACACGAGTTCCCCCTGAGCAAGGGAAGTGTCCGTGTGGACGTTCCCGGCGACCTCGAGACGGCTTACAATTATATAGTAGTTCGCGAGTTCTGTTCTCTATTTTCCAAAAAAAGTATGCTGATATTTTGTTTCAGTCTTTGGTGACTCTGGCGACTACAGTCCGGAGTTCACTATCATCTCGGCGTCCGACCCTCTTTGTCAATAATCGATCTGATGAATGCAACTCTTTTGGGGTGGTGGTGGTGGTGGCGGCGGCGGCGGCGCGTCCGGTCTTAAAAGGTTGACGCCTTTGAACCCCTTTTCGTCTGTTTTTCTTCTATTCTGAAATTTCGACAAGCGCATCATAGTTGCTGCAACGCACTCGTTTCTGCGTTTTTCACTGCTCCCCGAGCTCATTTCCGTTCTTTTATTTAACCCAGTCATTTATTCACCGTTTGACACCCCCAACAATGTATACATTTTTTTTTGCAAGCTGTTCGACACTTGGCTTAGTGCACAAATTTACTTGTAAAAATGGATCGCGTAGCAGGGTGGCAGGCAACGATCGCAGTATTCATGGACTTGTGGTATGGTCAAGAGTCCGAAGGGTGGTACGGAGGTGTTGGCAAGTCGCCAAGTAAAGAGAGGTAACGCTGTGTGATGAAACATTGATCATGACTAAATGTCCTTTGTCAGTCGAATCCGCCCCGGCGCACATCACCTATCGTTGCAAATTTCATCAATCGAACCGCATCCGCACGAGCAGGCCACACGCGTTCCTTGCAGTACATACATTGCATCATAAAATCAAGTATGTACAGGCATCATATTACCTACCTGTGGTGCCAGCGTCGTAAGTCATTCGCTTGGGCTAAGTCGATTGTCCCATTATCTCTCTTCGAATCGATTTTGTCCCGTTTCGCAGGCATGGCTTGTCATTCTCGAAAAAAAAAACGACTCGCCAGATCTGTAGAAATCTACCCTGGGGCTCGATCGCCGCATCCAATACATACCCACTTGCCTGGACCATCCAGAACTGCGTTGTCGTCGCCTCCCGAGAACACAACCGCCCACCACGCAACCACGATGTGTCAGTCGGCGGCGGCGTCGTTCTGCCGTGGCTAGTGAATAATATTTGAAACAGGGGATCAGTGCGGAGTGATTTTAAGGGATGGACTACAGAGATTCGTGTGGGAATGCGGCGATGGACAGGGCAGTCAATACTGGCGGTCTCGAGGCAGCAGGGGAAATTGAGGAAACCACGACGATGGGTTACTGTCTTGGCGCGTTGATCGGCGACGGGAACACAGGGAGCGGTCTGGCAACGGTGTTAACTGAAGTTCCCTGAAGCTGAAGGTCCGGGCACCCCAAGAATTAAGTAATACAGATCTCGAGTCTCTCTGCACACACACACACACACTGGCCACTGTTTTCGTGTCCACTGAGGTTTGATTTCCGGTCGATCGCGTATCTGATCGCCGATCGGAGACAGGTCTGATCACCGAGCGTCGCTTCAACCTTGCTGTGCCAATAAATGGTATTCGAATTCTTTTGAAAGAACAAACAGTGCCTCGGAACTCCGGACTCCGATCACCGGAATATCACCCACCAATACCGCCGAAGAGGAATGTATCGAGTTTCAGCCTGGGGCTTCAATTGTTCACACGTAGGAAAACCAACGTGTGCAAGGAGGTAGATATACCAGATAAAGGAAAGACCCTATACCCTGGAAAGCTGTCAGAATTCGTCATTAACTCAGGAACCAAACCTAGGAACTGGTTAAGACAGTTCAACCGCTCAATACCGCACTGCCAGTGAATGGACGAGGCGAAGAAAAGTTTTGTAGGAGGTTAAACCCAGTTGATTAGCATTAACGAGTAGGATCAACATTGCGGCGATCAGTCACATTATTTAGATGTGCAGAAAAATGCCAATAGGGTGAAAAAAGTTACAACAAGCATGATGAATTTCTGTGTGACATAAACCAAGGAAGATAAGAGGTGGTTACGTACCCGAATAAATCATGATCAGCTCGGTGACATTTATTCTTGAAGCGCTGAGGCCATATCGATCTATGGAGAGCTTTGCTGTGGGAAGCAAGCTACGTCCGTTCACCCCGAGTTGCGTTTTCAAAGATTGCGTCAGTTTCCTTCGACCCTGATACAATAGACTGCCTTTGCGGCCGGAATTTTCCACCTACCCCAATGCCCCTCACAGCTAACGAGGCAAGGATCAAGAATACCTTGGGTCGGACGGTGGCTTCAGTGTGGAAGATGAATGCACCGTTCCAAGACACTATTGTATAGGAAGGAACACTCGGGAGCGAGTTTTCATCAGTGGCAACTGGATTATTTAAATCTCTCTCCGCTTTTCGCCCGGTTGAAGGAACCTGTGTCACAGTTTTAAGATATGAAATTTAGGAAACGCAAGACGCAGTGACTGAAGTAGTATTCGAGGGCCAAAGTTGTCGGAGGAGCACGAGTGACTAGCTTTGCTGCGACTCGGATAGGCGGATCGTAACGCTGGCAACGTTGTCAGCCTAAGAAACAGCTGTGCAGAACCCAGACGGCAGGTTCGCCGTTGTGTAGACACATCCGCTCCAGTTGTCACTGACACGTGGTAGCAAGCACATGGCGGTAGCGGAGTTGAATTTCATGTGGTCACCAGGATTCCCCCCAACCATTTGTATCGTCGACTCATACCGCTGGAAAGTAGCTGTGAGCCTGAATGTAGGTATGTTGTGTGCGTCCGGAATTCCTCGGAGAGTCTCTTTGGAACGCGATTTTGAGTTGGGGCTGCTGTTGTCGTTACCACGACCGACGTGGCGAGTCAATGACATAGTCTAAGGTACGCGAGGGGATCTTTCTGAGGATGTTGTGAGCTACTTATCCCCGTGTGCGGAAGTAGCCGAGAAGCGACGAGACAGTTGCAACTGGTGAGTGGTGTCCATGAAGAGTCCATTTACGAAGCGGAAGCAGACAAGGATCAAGGTTATGGATGTGAGAGGGTTAGGCAGCAGCTCTCCACCGAGCCTCAGGCTTAGGTCGCTCCGGCTCTCATTTTCCTGTTTCAATCTTGAATATTCTCCTGACGGCAGGAAATCGTCCAGTTTCGTATTGAAGGATGCCGGGGAGAATGCCCTTGCTTAGTCTCAACTCTCGACCCATCCGATTTTCGTTTGCCGACAAACGGCCTCGGTATTTTCTTTTCGACGCTTCCAGGAACTGAAGGGTGTCCTATCGATAAGTCGGGTTTACTTGAGAGCTAGGTCTGGTCTCCCAGCTGGCGATTATCTATGCGACCACAAATCTTATAAGACTTGCATCTTCTACGTCTGCCATTCTTATCATCCGCCACAACCAGCATGATCTTCTCCGTCCCTCCACTCTCTCTGTTTTCCCTTGTTCTTTCCGTCGCGGCAAAGGAATTGGACGTCTGGGTACCCCCCATCACCTATCCATACGGCGGAGTCATATGGGTAGCCGGTTATATGTAAGAGGTGCGATGCCGCTGAGCGGAACGCGACCGGAATGCGAGTTCTAGGGGATGGTGTCAAACCATGGGTCCTCCTTCTTCCTCATGGCTTAAATACATGAGCGGTGTTGTAAAAGTAACTGAAACGCGCCCCAAATGTGTCAACTAAAATTGAGGACGGCGTATCGAGTGACAGCAGAAGAAGTGAAACACGAAAATAAAAGTAACAGCGGTCCGAAAGTCGAAACGGCGACGCGCAGAAAAGATTGGTACCTTACACAGTCAATAAATAATCAGCAAGAAATCTCTCAGGATGTCGATGGCACCGATGCTTACCCGTCTGGGCCAACGCAGAGAGGATAATAACTCCTGCTTTCTGAGTCCTCCATGTATTCTGGAGATACTCTAGACCCTTATCGAATAGTTCTCTGGTCCACGGGCCATTCCTGTCTGTGGATGTTACATCAACTAAAGTAAGCACGGCGTCGTCATCATGGAATATAAGTACATACAAAACGTCCAAGCAGATCAAGCTCGTTCGAGTCTCCTTTGGCTTGCCTTTTCCTAGCTTCGTGTTCGACATTTGGGTGATGCCGTATTTCAGGATAACCTCGTTTCGGAGGTAAGCAGTTTGGATGAATCAGTACGAGATGCCGATTCATCAGGAACAAATCCCCCTAACCGACTTGCATCAAGCTTCTGAAGATCTCAAACCCTTTGATGTGACCTACAGCATCATCAAAGTAGTCCGATCGCAACATGCAGACAACATTTGTCACAAGTTGCCTGAGTTTATTTTCCCTGCCAGAGACACTCATGTCCACTAGTGAAATTCTCAGCTGTATGGACTATAATCCAACGCGCGAGAACTCTGCTTACGATGTTTCAAGCAAGTAGCCAACGCATGTGCGGCAAGAAATGTACTGTCCTTTTCCCGCAGTTGACTAATGAAAATGTTCAGCAGGTTAATCTCGAGTAGATAAACGCGGATACACTGGGCTGATGGACGATAACGTAGCGTTACCATGGTCGGTCTTACTGGAAGTTGGGACTTACTCTGGCATAGCTTCAGAAGGGTCAACGTCGCGGCACTACGCTCCCAAACAGACCCATTCTGAGCGGTCACCTTCAGCTCCTTAATGAGCTTCGTCTGCACTTTGCTGAGTGTCTCAGTATCTGATACGAAAGATGTCATGATTAGGTCTTAAGACAGGTTCGAACATCAATTACCGAGGCCAAAGAGTTGACGCAATATCCGTTGTCTGGTAGTATCCGCACCGTGGTGTTGTCTATCAGTTGGGTTGCATCGCTCACGGTTTAATAGGACCAAGGTACTGGCGAAATTTGGCCCAATACAGTGGCCTGGATCCTTCAGTACACCCAATTCATCTAATACACAGCGAAACATCAGAAAAATAAGCATTTTTTCGAAAGGTACGCGGTACCTTCTTGATCATTACCGTCAAGCACGAACAATGTCTCAGTAGCGAGGAGACCAAGCAGTTCGTAATTTCTTCCGAGTCCTGGGCCCATAGACATGATCATCATTATAGATTTTACTTCTCTCCCTGCCGTCATGGTCAACGTTGAATTTTCTACTATTGCTGGATGTTTACAACATTTATCTTTCGCCACTTCCCTGATCCTAGGTTTCACTTCAAAGCACAGGACCTTCGTAATCGCCCGTCACTACAGACTTCTATTGCTCAACATTGGCAGAAGCTTACCTTTCGGATATCGCTCAGCCAATTGAGCCAGGACCATCACTATGCGAGGCTCTATGAAGAACTGAGAGTCGACGTGTCTTCAACAATGAAAAGTGGCGCCCACTTTTAACTTCTGCGAAATTCTGGAAGTGTTGGAACCCGGATGAGGATCACCGAGCTTGCCGATGATCATTTCTTGAGTCTTCTCTGATGAATTACCGGTCAGGTAATTTCAATTTCCGAAACACCTCAGCGTACCGCACTGTAGCAGACATTTCAGACCTTCCATCGCATGTACAAAACTCAATCTAGTCTCCTCGGGCATCGAATCAAAGTGGATCTGGAGAATCGAGGGTAATTTTGTCTGCATAAACATCGCATCGAAAAACGTCGTCAGCTTTTCCAATATGCCCAGGCTGTAGAAGTGCTCCCATAACGTTTGGTGCCTCGTCAGATACCTCAGAAGGGCAACTACTTGTGGGTAATGTCTGCGCCGCCGACCAGCCAAAATTTCACAGAGACTTTTGCTCAGATCGCCGTGTATATAACCTGAATGTTCTTCGAGAAGTTGTACAAGGCTCCCTGGGGGAGCGTCTGGATCATAGGCTGTAACGAAAATTCAAGTTTGCATAAATAAGACAACGATGACATATAAATACGGGCTCGGAGCACTCACAAACTTCGTAATAAGCGATAACAGCGATGAGTCTGGCGAGTGGCGTATCGTCTTGATTACGGATAAGGTGTCTTAACTAATCCTGCCAACCTGGTACTTTTCTGATGCTTTCTATTCCATTGTATGAAGGTGAAGAGGCAGTGTGATTATCGAGTAAAATGGTAAAAAGAGGAGGAAAGGTTACTAAATCGAATCATGAAAATCAATCTGTCAAGGTACGTTGCGGAGACTTTCTGATCGCTGTCCAAATGAATTATCACATTTTGCAATACACTCTCGTCAAAAAATACTGTTTCCCAAACTCGGCTGTCCAATTCTGTATTGATATCGCCATGCACGAACGGCATGTCAAAATTCAGCGCTGGATATAGTCTTGACTTGTGCGTGTTGGCGTACAAAATGGAAGCGTGAATCTTTTGACCGGGTATGATACGGCATGATTGCCCAAGATGCATGCCATCAAGCAAGGGCATCAACAAAGGCACAAACAACTCGAGCGTCAATGATCTTACCGATAAGCGTCCTCGCTGGGACCACTAATAAATACTTGATTTTTGATGGGCAGATATTCGAAAACTCGCCAGGTGAGGCTCAACGATCCGCTTGTGCCTTCGTCAATATCGTCGGGAGCCCAGACTATTTCTGTCGAGAGCAATGCAAGACCACGCGCCGCTGCCTCTCGACACATCCACAGTAAAGGAACATTCCTTGCATGATAAGGATTTCTACTTCAGGTCTGACCGTCCCTGACCCAATTCGTGAGTCAGTCTCCCAGTAAGGTGAACCGCTTTTGGAGTGCACTCACACGTCCGAGTGGCTGCCAGCAAACCAGACCTCTTTGATATCACCGGTCCGATTTGTTCTCCCCACAGGTAAGTGTGTCCTCGTCCCCATGGCAACATTCTCTGCTGCAATGTGCTCAGCTTCGTGGGGGGGGGATTGCTAGTATGTATACTCGAAACATTGCCCATCACCCGTCCGGGAGTTCATTTGGTGGCAATACTCTGGCATGAGTTTGACGCGACACTCGTCCAGGGCGAGCGCATGCCGGAAATGACAAGCTTTCATTGCAGGCGAAATTCTCGAGAGTGAATCATCCCTTCCTTTAACCTACACGGACGAGACGGTGTCCCTGTTAGAGGTGAGCGCTAAGCTCCCGAAAAGAAAAGAAACTTTTTAAAAATTTACCACACTCCGATAAAGTGCACTCTTACGTTCCACGAAAATGCGTGCTTGAACGCCCGCGTCATCTGGCTTGTCGCCGGCGTTCCAGAACGAATAGCTTCGTAATAATCCTACGCCCTTTCCAAGCCAGATTGTGTCAGACTCATGCACGCTACAGTATCAGCTGCGACAATGAACTGACGCTTCCATTTGTTTCTCCGTCAGCGTCCTTATCAGCCAACCTGCCAACGGTCTCGTTCATTTCCGCTAAGGGTCCCGAAGACAACGCATCACATACCTCGTGTATCATCCCTGCAAGGGCTCGCACTTGAGGTGCGCCACGTGAGTATACTGCATTATACTTATAGGCTATGCAAAACTGTACCATAGAGAGATCTTGCTTACCATAAAGGTATATCTGGTTGCCTTCTTGATACGTTCGCGCCAGCCACTCGTTGCTTCCCAAATAGTTTCTTTTACATTCCTAACACATTACATTCCTAACGCCACGGAGTATCAGTACACATCCTTACGCAGCCATTCAAGAAGGATAGCGTGACAGGAATAAGCGCTAGAACAAACCGCGCGAAAGCTTTGTCGGCTGCCTTCCAGAATTATTTCTGTATATTATTGAGTCTCCAGAGACTTCAAACAAGTACCAATTCCACTGGAGTAGCATATGATGCACGCTGTTGTGGATGATCCGTACGGTTCTGATCGATCATGCCAAACAGTTTTAGGACGTTGGTATTCTGACCAAACGTTAGCGCTTGTGAGCGAGGTTTGTAACAGAATTAAACGAGAGAAACAGTCACATTCCAACCGAATTCATTAGCAGTACCGTCGATGCACACGACTAGGATCCTTCCATTCTTCTTCGGATTAGTATTGCACTGAGTACACCTCACGGAGAGATCGGACGAGGATGACTTGTTTGCACTACATTGATTCCCAGACTGCTTCAAAGACGGAGGATTCGACATGCTGTACGAATGAGCGAGAATGCGGCGTTTGTTTACTGGTCCAGCTTTCTGTATACGCACTCAAGTGGCGTCGGAATACAAGGACGGTTTCACGTAGGTAATACGTTTCTGTCATCGTTACGCACGAGGCCCTGATGTGGTGAGAAAAAACTTCATTCTTGGCAGCTACCGCTAGCGCTCACGTCTACTTTTCTGGCAGACTGGTGACAGCCAAAAAAAAGAAGTCTTGCCAATCTGAGAGTGAAAGAACCTGGTACAGTCTGTCCTAAAAATAAGGTCTTTTGTCACACCTGTGCTCATGGTAAAGAACAAAAGTCACTGCAGGTTACGTATCAAGAAAATTACACTCCCCTCGTCTGCACGACATAATAGACTTACGCTCGATACCCACCTACAACATCGCTGAGAAGAGTTCCCGACTCTACTTTCTAAGAACCCTTGCCGCCCACGTCCGCTCCAAGCGCCTTCGTTATATATCACTCGTCTCAGCGTGCTCACCAATCCCACTCAAGAACCTAGGCATCCATCCGCATAAGCGTCTTCACATGAAATAAAGGGAAAGAAAAAAAAAAACGCACTCGCATACCTTAGCAAGAAGGTAAACAGGCGGGACGACAGCCATTGGCCGCGCCGGCAATTATGTGGAAAGTCAACAACGAATGCGCAGCCAACAAGGTCACGCTCGCCACAACGAGAAGCGACACGACGAGCAACGCCGCGAGGCCGACTGCCAGGCCGACCAGTTCCTTCCAGTGACCAACGTGAGATAACACAGTGACGTCCATCGACAAGAGACCTTCTTCCGACAGTTCCCCGTCAACGACCTTGATCATCTTATCGAGCGTGTCTATGACGTCGGCTAAGAAAAAAGTAAAATATGTGTCCTGGTTTTTTAATCGATGGCGAAGAGTGGTCAGCTCACCTCGGTTTGGAGTTCTGACTTGCAACTTCGACTTGTCCATCTCGCTCACAAGCTTTCCGGACAGATACAAGTACTTCAATCTACCGTATCGCACACTCTCGCGTGTACACTTTCGAAGTTTCTCTAAAATCATGTTAACAAAATTAGGATAAAGCGAGGAGCGACACTTGCCATTCTGGGCCAGAAGACGCAATAAGCATGCGGGCCCCAGCATTGAAGAAGATTTCCTGGGCGACGCATCCAGTGGGATAGATAGCTCAGATCCAGGAGCTTCAGACGCTGCGTGTGATCCTTCCTGAACCTTCTCTGATAGAGCTGGGCTGGTCGTTTTTGTTTTTTTGCCACCTTTTGGAAGGAGCAAATCCAAAATTTCACCTATCCTTTCGCTGATGGCCTCCTCGCCATCCTCTGAAGCCGCAGTGTGAGTAAACACCCTCAGGGTGACAACAATGCATACCCGTCTGAGCCAATGAGAAAAGTATCGCCACTCCTGTTTTCTGAACTTTCCATTTCGAATTCCGTAGACGTTCCAAGCCATTTTCAACGAGTTCCTGTGTCCACCGATTGTCCTTTGTCCCCTGATCGTCCTTGTCTAGTATTGTCGTAAGTTACGACATTAGATCGTGTCGTGCCAGAAACGTACGATAGGACCGGAACATTTCCAGACAAATCAGGCTCACGCGAGTCTCCTTTGGTTCATCCTTTGCTAGCTTCTTGCTCAGAAAAGTAGTAGGGCAGCATTCCTCGATCTTTTGCCGAAGTTCGGCTGGCCCAAAAGATCAGTATGTCACACCCGGGTTGTTCAGAATGAATCCCTTACTGGAGCCGCGATACATCAATTCCCCGAAGATTTGAAACCCTTCGACTTGGCCGATAACGTTATCAAAATAGTCGTGTTGCAACATGTAAACAATGTTTCCGGAAAGGTATTTATCACTGTTGATGGACTGCTTCATATCCTCTAGCGCGATTCTTGAGCTTTACGGGTCCTTACTGCATCTCGCAGATCCACTTACGGTGTCTCATACAAACAGCCAATGCATAGGCAGCTAGCAATGCACTGTCCTTCTGTCGTAGTTGTTTGACGAAAACGTCCAACAGTTTCTTCCGGAGGACATAATCACGAATAATCTTGACTGAGGAATGATGAGCCTATATCTTTGGTTTTCTTGGAATAGACACTTGCTATTGCATAACTTCAAGAGGGTCAACGTCGCAGCAGTACGCTCCTGGCCTTTTCCTGACTGAGCAGCGCTTTTCAGCTTTTCAATAAATTTCTTCTGTTGCTTATTGAGCTCCGCGGTATCCGAGACTTTTAAAAAAAGGAAATCACAGTTCAATCTCGTTGTATACACATGCATGAACTTCACCCACCGTGGCCAAAAATCCCATTTAATATCAGTTCTCCAAAACTTGCGGCACGACTTTGTCCGTCGACCGATTCAGGATGGTTACAGTTTATGGCGTCCAAGGCCTTGGCGAGATTGGCTCGAACGCGTTTATTGCGAATGTCCAACTGATCTGAGAACGCGAGACCTCGAAAGAGAGCTCCAAGCCCATAAACGTCAAACTTACCCTTGTCACACGGATCGGAGAGCATGAGTACCGCTTCAACTGCGAGGGGACCGACTAGCTGTTCATTATTCATCGCCAGCCTCCTGATCCTACGTTTCACGGCAGCAGAACACACAGTTTTCGCTGTCCTCATATGTTACTGTTGGTTCCCCATGACTAGACGTCGAGACTGCCCACCGTCCGGAATTCGCGCCAGGGTCAACAACATTCGTAACGCAGCATTCAGAAGGTACCGGTCTAAAAAATGATAAACCTGTGTCACCAGACCAAATGTGTAATTCTTACCGTCAACCTTCAATATCCGGATTAGCCTAGAGGGGCGAGTGACTAAATAATAATATAAATTATCAATATCTTTCAACGATAGGTGTGATCTTACTACAGGACAGTATTATCAAGGGAAGTTTATCGTATAAGGGATGTGGTAATGGCTCCGTAAGCTTCCCGATGATTGCTAGTCGGGTGTCCTCTGATAAACCATGAGCTAGGTTTAGTATGCGCGAGGATGGCAACCGCACCGTTCTCCAGTAGGCATTTCAGGACCTCCATCGCATGCACATAGCTCTGTCTATCTCCCCTAGTCATCCTATCAAAGAAATTTATGAGAGCGTTCCACATCTCCGAGGCAAGGATGCATTCCCGTAAAATCTGGTGCTTTAACAGCGGTCCTAGAAATGTAGCTACTCTGAAACGATCGCGGTGCTGGGGCTCACGAAGGATGGTCAGCAGACCTTGCTTCATAATATCAAGTACATCTGGGAAAGGTTCGGAAGGAGGTTGCGCAGGGTCGTTTGGTTGCACATTTGGCCTACAAGCTATACCAACAACTTACACATTTCATTCAATTCCGTGTTAAAGATAAAACACTCACAAGCTTCGTGATAGGCGATGAAGGCGATGAGTCTGACAAGTGATGTGCAACCACGGTTGCAGTACAGACTAATAAGCAGCTCGTGACATTCGGGTATGTTCCTGATGTTCTCTTTTCCTTCCTCTGAAGACGAAGATAATGAGGCCGCCGAATAGACTCTGAAGAAAGAAAGCGTGCTCACCAAATTGTAGCATGAACAACAATCTGTCCGCATACAGTGGTGCAACTTCTTGCTGATCGCGGTCGCATAAATTATCTATCAACTGCCTTGCTACTGTGTTCTCAAACAACCCGGTCTCCCAAACTCCACTACTCGAAAATTTCAAATTGGGGTTGTCATTGGAAAGTACAATTGATGAGTTGAAATTCTTCCCGGGCGATGCTTTCGGCATATATGTATTCGCATACAAGATAGAAGCATGGACCTTTTGACCGGGCATGACAAGGCGTGGTTGTGACCGGTGCAGGCTGTCGAGTATGAGATCAGGAATGAGCGGCAAGATGCTAACAGTCTCACCGATGGGCATAGGTAGCCCCACCGCCAAAAGACACCTGATGTTTGATGAGCATATGTTCAACAATTCGCCATGCAAGGTTCATCGAATTGGTAGTCCCGAAATCGATATCATCGGGAACCCACGCTAGGTCTGTTGGATGGAGCTTGAGGCCACATGCTGTCGCCTCTCGACGCATCCATAATAACGACACCTTTCCAGCATGAAGAGGCTTTCCACATCTAGTTTTACCACCTCTGTGCCAGATGAGCCATAGGAAGGAAGTGAGTTTCGAAGTGTACTCACACGTCTGAATGGCTACCAGCAAACCAAACTTCCTTGAAGCGGTCAGAAGAGTCCTTGAACTTCCTGTAGCCAGTAGAATTCATCTTGTAGAAATACTCTGGTAAGAATTTGACACGAAATTCATCGAGAGCAAGTGCGTGGCGAAAATAGCAAGCATGTTCTGCGGGCCGAATCGAATGGGAGACATCCAATCTAACGAGCCCCACAGAGGATACAGTATCCCTGACACAAGACGGTTTTAGTAAGAGCCATTTAAAAGGAGTATTAGATTATTAAATTTACCATACACCGATGAAATGCACTTTCAGGTCCTTCCAGGAAAACGTGTTCTTGAACGCCCTCGCGATTTGCTTGCTCTCTGCCTTCCCGGAATGAATCGCTTCATAATAATCATAAGCCCTGCCCAACCAAATTGTCTGAGGCATACAAGTCACAACAGAAATATCTCACGTTTCGATTTGTCTCTCCGCTGACGCGGTTATCAACCCAACCTGATCCACGTGGTCATTTCATTTTCCTGGGTCAAAATAACTTGCGCATTCTGTACCTCGTGTATCATTCCCGCAAGAAACAACACCTGATACGCGCCCCGAGAGAATCCTATGACATACTCGTTAGCGACGCAAAACCCGTCACGGGAAACGCACACCAAAGAGGTATATCTGGTCGCCTTGTTCATACATTCGTGCTAGCCAATCATACGCTTCTTTGATGTTCTCCTCTACACTCCTGCAATAGGGCGTTTGCACTTCACGCCGCCTAGAAAAAACAACTGGAAAGACGTACCATGCGAACGCCTTGTCGAATGTCTTCCAGACTGTTTTTGGCACAACTTTAAGAGCGTGTAGCGATTTCGAACGTGTGCCAATCCCGCTGGAATAGTACGCATATTGTTTAGGATGATTTGTGTTTTTATTGATCATGTCGAACAGTTTCAATACGTTGGTATTCTGGCCGAGTAGTGAGCGAGAAAGAATAAATTATGATAGTGAAAGAGCGCAGTCACATTCCACCCGAATTCATTAGAAGTGCCATCAATGCATACAACAAGGTTTCTTCCGTTTTCCTTTGGATGAATATTACACCGAGTACATCTGGAGGACGAGGGTGGCGACTCATTTGTTGTAGAGCCATCTAGATGGTCAATATGAGACACGGGAACAAGGCTCAACATACAGTGTGTATGGGGTGGAAAGAACTCAGGCGCAGTAGATACATGCGCTTTAATAGTCGGGGAATAAGGTCACAGGGTTACAACGCCTTCAGCAGCTGGAGGATAGCCATGTGGATGTGATTGAAAAAAAGACGCCCAGGGTGCGTGATTCTATTGTGCGAGGTTTGAATTCTGTAACCACGCTGAGGAATGATGAATATTGTACTTTCCAGCATGCTGGCTCGCACCTCATCATTCTTCGTATGGTAAGTGTCGTGTCAGGGTTTAGCTGGCGTTGATCAGTGTAGTACAATATCGAACCAAGTTCAAGTCACAGTTGTCCTCTGTCATCAAGGTGCCAACCTGCCTCCTGCGGCCACTTCAACTAGTGAAAATAACATCGGGGTAACCTGTTGTAGGCATGTTCGTTCATGTCCATACCGTCCGCTATGAAGCGAGGTTCTCGGAGGTAAGCAGTTAGCGATGGAACTCCGACCTCGGGCGTTGCCTTCCGACTGATTATTATAAGCTCGTGTAACCCTAACCATTTTCGTATCTAATATATGTATATGTACATAGCGGTTTTATTTCCATACACATGGAGGATACCAAGATTTTCAGCTCGTTTACAGTATATTTAAAATGTCAACTTTGGGATATAAGTGACATGAAAATTTGAGATGAGAAATGCTTGAAAATATTGATGTAAATGAGAACTGCACCACCCTATAGTATCAAAAGAAATAATAGGTTTAATTGCCTCCTAAAGGCAGATTCCCAATTTAAGATTTTGTATGATATGAGATTTGAAATTTCACCAACAATTTAATCTAATAAAATATTTTATATTTTGTCTAGTCACATACACATGGCACACAGGGATACCAAGATTTTCAACTTGTTTAGTATATATTTAAAATGCCAAATTTCATTTTAATAGTTAAATTTAGGATTTAAGTGACACAAAAATTTGAAATGAGAAATGCCTGAAAATATTCATGTAAATAAGAACTGTAGCCCACCATATAGTATCAAAAGAAATAATAAGTTTAATGGTCTCCCAAAAGCAGTTTTACAATTTAAGATTTCATAGGATGCTTTTATTCAACTTGAAGTTTAAAATTTCACTGACAATTTAATCTAATAAAAAATATTATATTTGATCTGATCACATAACTTTTAAAATTTTAGACATTATTTCATACAGTGTGAAAAGTTGAGATTTTGATGATGATGAAAGTAATTACCTGCTTGCTGCCTGATCACCACCTGATCAGCAATTGATCATCACTGGTGTGCAGACCAAGTGTACAACAACAGATCACATTTAAAAATGGGTCATAGATAGGTGAATTACTTGTAAGCCAGAAAGTATGCCAACAATGCTGGTGAATTGTTGAATGTAGCATCCATGTAACCTTGTCTATGTGAACCACTGTACTTAAGAGTGACTATGGTGCTACACCACAGTTTTGCAGCAGCACCTGAGGTAACATGACAGATAGCATGATTGATGGGATTGCAGTGGGACAAGGCACTCAGAGAGTACCATATTTCAAGCAGGAACCTAAGGGGCTGACAGCTGAGTCCTTGGCTCAAAATGATGCTCTGTGCCTGCCTGTTGGGGAAGTAGTCACTGACAAGTGATACTAGGTGGGGTCCTTGCAGCAGGATATGTGAGACTTGGTAGTCAATACAAACAAGCCATGGGCACTCTTGTTAAATGTTAATATTGTACACTCAATATGTCCAGACAAATACATACCTTCTTCAGGAGCAAATAGAATAGCAGAGATGGTAATTGTTTATTCTCCAAGTAGCACACATGGAGTCAAAATTGCATTATCATAACCTTGGGTATTCATCACTGAGAGACAATCCCTGTGGTGATTGGGCCAGTCCTAAAGACCAGGGATACATTGTGGCCTTGATGGAATAATCAGCTCTACTCATGTGTGACAGGCATGACAAGCAGTAGTACCATGCTGATTTACAATGATTGCATAGCATCGTTGTTACAACATGGCAAACCACACAAGGTCAATGATATAGAGCAACTGAGTCCATACATGCATTATGCACCAGTCAAGGGTGTGAAGTATAAGTACCTCTTTGGCTGAGGGGAAGTGAGCGATGGCAAACTCAACAAAACTCTAGGCCTGGCATGTGTAATCTGAGGAACAGTGAAATGCACAGGTAAGACAGTGAGGCTAGCATTGCTTTTCCCTGACCATTACCAATCTTTACTTGCCAGCCCCACCTACACCACTGGCCCTTTTTATACATAAATATCAAATTTAGTCACCTATTGATGTGCTGCCATGGCATGCCATATGGTTCAAATTTGTCAATATTGCAGCTGGGAACAAACATGAATGTGCACAGATGAGCAGAATAAACAAGTAAAAAAACTGTATATGACTGTTGCAAAGAATGTACAAACACAAACCCCTCAACTGCCTTGTGAAATCCAATTGAACCTGAAAGAGATGCATTATCAGAAACAAGAAGTGTGAGAGTGAGACAACCAACAGCCCCAGACATGTACAATGTCTTCAACTCCATTAGGGGAGTCCTTCACCAACAGTGCAGATACATTTGGATATCGAGCACTGCATTCCAACACTGGGCTGCACAGCTTGGGTTTGCTTTCTGCTATTGATGGAGAAGGCAACCATGATTGTCAGTATTGGTCTGACATTGTGGTCCCCATTGGGGCAATGGTAATGACTCACCAGAGTACCACTCAAGGTATCATCAATGTTGTTTGTTGCAGTCATTGAAGAGTGCAACTTGAGTGCTGGTATCATCACTGCAGGCTGGGGAAACCCCATGGGATATGTCAGTAAAATGGAAGGACAGAAGGGGGAAACTTACTGCAGCTCAGTAGTGATGACAGCTATTATCACTTGCAGGGATGATCTATGAACAGCCATGCAGACAGTCATGGCTGTCATGTTTAAACTTGAATGTCTCCACAAAGGCTGGGTGGCCTAGAAGTGTTGCAGACAAGAATGAGAAACATGGTGGGAGAACTAGCCAGTTGGGGTTAGATGAGTGCATTGGCAATCACATGGGTTAGACATGCTTTTGTGATATGGAAAGCTCAGATGTGGGTCATTATAGTAGATGCCATGGCACATGAGGCAGCAGCACAGCATGGACAGATCTCATTGGTGTACAGCATTGATATCTGATCACTCAACTGGCCACCTGCTCACACATTTGTTCAGTCTGCTCCAACCTGCTTTGTCATCCAGTCCACCATTAATTTGCCAAACCCACCTGTTCATGCTCCTGCCCACTTATGTGAAGTGATGAAAGGCAACTCCAGAGATGGGATCTGCCTGTGCAATGAAACCTTCAGTGTTCAACATGTTGTGGAAATGGAAGTGTGAGCACTAAGCAATCATGGATGTATGAGAGAGATACTCTCTGGTGTTCAACACCAGAGAGATGTCACTCATCTAGGATTGACAATAAAGCACAGGAAAATGGTATACTCTCCAGTATTCAATACCAGGGAGAAGGTCAGAATGACAATGAAGGTGGTTAGTCACTGGATTGCAGGTGTTCATAAGTTTTATCTTGATTGGTCAGGAGTGGATGTATGAAGGAGATACTCCCTGGTGTCCAACACCAGAGAGTAGATGTTGCCCATCTAGGAGTGATAGTAAAGCACAGGAAAACAATACAGTCCCTAGTATATAATACCAGCAAGAGACCAGGATCATGACAAGGGTGGAGGATACTCCCTGGTGTTGAACACCAGGGAGTAGACCCTATGTCATAGAACAATAAGCATGGTGTATTAGTCAGCCAAGTGACCCTACTCCCTTTAGGTAATCAATCTCTTTGCTCCCTGATATTGAACATTGAGAAGTATCTTCCTTGTCATCATGCTCCTCCCCAGTGCTGAACACCAGGGAGTGTCTCCTTCTCCATCATACTAGCCTCTTCCTTGGTGTTGAACATTAGGAATTGTCACCCAATGTGTTGGGTAGCAGGGAGATCACATCATCACCCTGGCCTCCTCTCCAAGGTTAAATGTCAGGGAGTATCTTTCTTCACATCATTCTGACCTGCTCTTTTGTGTTGAACACTGAGGAGTACATACCTTGTTGCATGCTGAGTAACTTCTTTGGCCCATAACAAAAATATACCTCTTGGTGTTGAATACCAAGGAATATCTCCCTGTCATTGTTCCAATCACCTCCCAGTCCATCATATGTACAGTCTTGGTAAAAGCATCTCATTTGGTTGATGAATTTACAGAAACTTGATAGAACTCAGCCATGACTACTTCACTCTTTTATGTAAAAACACACCTAATCCTGATTATCAGTCAGTGAATTACTTCATTCTCCAAGGAAACTGCTTACCCTGAATAAAGTTAAGACAACAATGGAGTCTGATGAGAATGACCACTGTGCATAATGGGACACAATCCAGGAGGAGTCCACTTCCTCTAACTCTTGGGAAAGACAGGGGGAATAGAGTCAAGCAGGGAAGTATGGATAGGGGCAAAAAGGATCAATGACATCATCCAGCAACTGACCCTGCCATTGCAGTGCAAAGTATATTTTGCTGTCTCATTCAAATATGTACTTGATTGAACCTGGCATAGTGGGAAGGTGGTGTCACTATTTGGATTGAAGGTGACAAGACTGTTTCCAGTGTGGGTAGAGCTCCTAGCATATATGACACCATTCCTACAATGACAGGCATGAAGTATGATATTGCATTGGGGTATTAACTTGTATAGGTCCAAAGGGGTGACAGATGAAGGAGTAGAAGATGTGAATGAGCAGGGTGGTTCATCATCTTCATCCAGGCACAAATCACTCTTGGTTGCAAAGGCTTTCTGGAAGAGGACTTGATACTCTTTGATTGCTGGAGAACAATTGTCACAAGATAACCAGGCTTTGAGCTTTCTGGCCTGAATATAAGAATTCAGCAAAGTAGACTCTAGCTGGCCTGTACAAATGCACTAAGTATTATGTCTCTGCCAGTATCTATAATATTATGCTCACCAAAGTGGCTGTTACTTGGCAGATGTTGTGATTGTCCAATGAAATGCTCAAAAGGAAAACACCACCAAGAGTGCACAGGGCCAAAAGAAACAAGAGATTGGTGGATATGAACAGCCATGTGACCATTAGGGTGATAATTAACAGATGGATGCAGAGTCTTCAGTTGTGACAGCCAGACACCAATCAATGACTGGTATGCAATTGCTCATTCAGCAGTCATAGTTCTAGCACATGCAATGTGCATGGCCTGGACCAAGGCCATTGTGTGATCTAACATGTAGCATAGGTTAGAGGTGAGACCACACAACCTATGTGTGCTCCCCTCACCGCATAGGCTAGTGAGTGTGAGCAGGAGATATACAGTGATCAATGTTCACCATTTGTCAGCTTTTGGAGGACCTGCTCCTGGTGATCCAAACTCATGAGGTACACTTCTCAGCCAAGAAGGAGTGTCTATATCCCTAATAACAGTGCATACATGCTCAATAACTTCATGAGTTCTGAATTTGATGGTTTTGGAACCATTGGACCAGGGTTTGGTTTGTCTCTATACAATGATGAATATTTCAAGTTGCATGAGAATTTGGAGACTTACCCATTGAACAAGTACATTGACCCATTGTGCCTTGAACACCTTGCCTTTGATCAATAGCACACAGTGCAATTCTGTTGTGACTATCTTCAAAGTATGAATTGTCTTTGCTTTGAGTCACTTTGTGAGCCACTTAACATGGCTATTGATCTGCTCTGTTTGCTTATCACCCTCAATGTCAAGGTCCTTCACAGGAGTAACCAACAATGATTGGATTCCCTTGACTTGCTTGATCTCTCTCTGTGTCAAAGGCTGACCATCAGTGATCATGATGTGCTACCCAGGTACTCAAAGGCAGGTGAGAGGATTTCCTGAGCTCCAGCTTCATGAGTGGTGAGTTGAAGGACATCACATATGTGAAAGCTAGTGATTCCCTCCAGAATGCAATGCATGACATCTATGATAAGCTGTTGGGCTGGATCCCAATATGGAAATTTCCAAAGTGGTGACCATCGAACCCCATGCTTGGCAAAGAGCTTTTCTTGCAGCTGCACACTTCCTGCATCTCTGTATTCTTCTGCCTGTTTTTGTAATGAGAATTTGTTTTGTAATTTCCAATCTTCCGAGTCAAAGTCTGTTCTTTCCAAAGTTCCAAGACCACAACAATTGCACATGCTACAATAAAAGTAGCTCCTCAGGCCTGACATCTGTGTGGCTTTCTGTGCTGCAGGAAGGTCACAGACCATACAGGTGATCGCACACCTAACAGCTTGACCAGAAGGATGGAGTGCTGTATGGTTGAAATGAATTCCTTGTTTCCAGCTCTCTACCATGTTGTCAATTAGCAGCTCAAGAAAGTAGTTGAGATAGTTGCCATGGGGTTCACAGAGCCCAGGAATGATTGTTGCAAGGTACATGTTCTCAGGTTTGTAACATATTTCAGGTGGAAGATTAAGACAGGCACATGAAATAACACCACAAGACCTAGAGGCCCCTTGCAGATAAAGGCCCCTGACATTGAAGAAATCAACATTTAATGAAAATGCCAAGTGGCCCTCCCCCCTCCTATCAATGAAAAGGAAATGAGGGTAGGGACCCTGAAATGTCCTCAAAAATTCACCACCCCAGATATCTCTGGCATTCTGGGGTGTATGCTCATTAAGGGAATTCATGAGCTTGTCACAAGGGATGTCAATGATGGCATCAATCTCTGGCCTGGAAAGGAGACTAGCTACAAAATCATGAAAATGATGGTAGACAAATGATTTGATTGGAGTTAATCATCTATTTAATGAAGATTGGAGTAGGGGTTTGTTACAAGGAGTGAGCCACAGCTTTGGTTTATTGGAGCAATGACTAGGATACTTGTTATGCTTGGTCCAGGTAGGAACAAACGTAGACTTGAAAGAAAAAGCAAAGTGTCAGCTCAACAGTACAATGGCTGAAGAGACTACCTTCAATGAAGGATTTGTATCAGGTGAAGCTGAGGTGAAGGTTCGACAATGCAAGCTCCAACATGTTCAAGAGAGAAGTGTAAATTCCAGTCTCGAGTAGATCTACCTTAGGTTACAAGCTTGACTCTCGAGGGTTTAAATAATGTAGTAAAGATGCATAGACCAAGTATGTAAAAGGAAAACTGGATATTGTACAAGTAGACAAAGAAAGCCCATTGGGCAGAAGAGAATCATATGATATTAGTAATACAAAGAAGGAATAAGAAGTCCATGTTGGAATGGACGAACGTGTAATCAGAATGAGTAAGCATAACAGAAGGAAAAGGAAAGATCCATGTTGGAACAGGTCTTGACTCATACAAACAATGTAGTAGATGTGTCATGGTGAAACTTATAGAAGGTTAAAGAGTAAGGAAAAGAGAAATGAGAAGGAAAATTGTAACATTACCCCCTTTATATGGGTAAAGTCACTTGAATTTACAAAGTTAATTAAAAGGAGGTAAAGGAATGCTTGTCTGTGATGTTATCCCAAGTAGTCTCATCAAACTCCAGCTTCTTATTCTGAAAGAGCTCTTTGTTGTCTTCAACAATATGCCTTCCCAGAAGGCAGATGGTCATGCTGAACTTGGAGGATGCAGCCAAACTGGTAGACACAGTGACTGATGACTATGTAGACAGGAGGGTAGTGAACAATGTGTCAGCAACATCAGAATGGGGAGAGCCAGGTTCAGAAGGTGGGGAGTCAGCATCAGGACTGAAAGTGCAGGACCAGGGACAGTCTATATCTGGGATGGCATTTCAACCAGTTGGGAGAGTGGGGGAAGAGGAGGAGGCAGTGGGAGAGCAATGATGAGATGAGTGGGAAGATGGCAGTGAGTTGGACAGGGTGCAGTGATGCCAATGGTAAGGGCATCAGTATTGCAGGTGTCCTGGCCAAGCCTATGGCAGAAGGGGTAGTGGTAGAGGAGGCAATTGGCATGAGCATGGCCTAATCTTCAGCAGTTGTAACATGCTTGTGAATATTGTGGATGAGAGGATGATAGTAAATGAGTACCTCTGTACAGGTCCTCAGTGTTGGCCAGGACTCTTTCTTCAGCAGACCCTATAGGGGAGGAGGACATAGAGGGTGTAGTAGGAGGTGGTAGCCCTGGGGGTGAGTCTGGTAGGGTAGGAGAACATGGGGATGGAACAGGAAGAGGATTGTTGTTGGCAGATGGATTTAGGAGCATGAGTTGCTGAGCTGCTTCTTCTGCTACTGCTAGTCTATCTAGTTGTTCCATCATTCATATGATCGCACCTCTTTGTCCACTGAGTACATGAGCAAGCATAGCACATATGAGGGTCAGGGGGTCTCCTTCCAAAGGAATAGCTGCCATGGCAAGGTCATTGTTATGTAGTGAAAGGATATGGTAATGAGGGGGGGAAGTGGGAGCAATTAAAGAATCTAGAATAAGAGTGGCATGTGGATCAAGAAAGATGGTAGTCATGAAGTCTAATAAGAGCAAATTGTCAATGAGAGGGTGCAGTTCAGAAACATAGGAGGGCTCAATGTATTTGTAAGTTGGGGGTTGTGCAGGTGGAATGGCCATTGCAGAGGATGTAGGTGGTATGGATGTAAGATTCTCTTATTGGACAGGAAGAGGATGAGGGGGGAAAGACCTTGGGTTGGGTCTTCTTATAGTCTTGAAGGGTGTCCTTGGTGTTTCCTAGGTTATGTTCTGGTTCCCAGGAGTTGTCTGTTGTGGGATATCCTTTCCATTTGATTAGAAACTTGCAACATTTTGGAGTTCTGTGATGGCATAAAACCTGTTCCACCTCATACTGTTCTTCTTCCTATAAGGTCCAGAAGTGGAGCCAGGAAGTTCAGCCCATGAGTATCATTTTTGCAATATGGAGACAAAAGGGAAGCATGGAACATGTTGTGAATCTTCTACATTTTAGGGAGATGAAGTCTATATGTAATGGAAGATAAGATATCAATGATAGTGAAAGGTCCTTCTTGTTTTGGCATAAACTTAGGATTTGGAAGAGAATGCTTCAAGTTGCATGCTTCTAGCTACACCTTGTCTCCTTTGGTGAATGGAATGAAGGGTTTTGTCAAGCAGGCTTTCATCACCTGTTGAGCTAGTTTGTGTGCTGCAAGAGCTTCTTCTCTGGCTGCAGAGAGGGTTCTAAGGCATTCTTCAACTGCAGGAAGGTTGGTGTCAGAAATGATTGTGGGAAGAGGATGAGGTTCATAGCTGTACATGAGGTAGAATGGTGATTGGTTTGTGATAGAGTGAGGGCAATGGTTATGAGTGAATTCTGTGTGGGGGATCATGTCAGCCCATGTGGTTGGGTTTGATCTGCAGAAGATCCATAGGTAGGTCTCAATTTCTTGGTTAACATACTCTGTTTTGCTGTCAATCTGGGGGTGGTATGTGGTGGATAGGGAGAGATCATATTGTAAAAGCTTGGCAAGTTCTTTGGCAAAGGCAGAGTTGAACTGCGGACCTTGGTTGGAGATAATCTTGTCATAAAGGCTGAATCTGGTGTAGACCTTTTTGAAGAAAAGAATGGTGACACCTTTTGAGGTGATCATTTTCATAGTGGGACAAAAAATTACCCCCTTCATAAGGCCATGATTAACCATGACCAAAAGAGTATCAAAACTGCCAGAAAGGGGAAGGTCAGTGATAAGATTGCAAGAGATCTGATGGAAAGGGTGAGATGTGGAAGAAGGGATAGGGAGGAGTGGAGGAGAAGCAGGGTGCATGTTAACTTTATTCTGTTAGCAAATAGCACATCCATTGATGTATCATTTTACAAAGGAAGCAAGACTGGGCCACCAAAATTCCGTGGAAACGAGCTGTCAGGTTTTCAAATATCCAGGGTGTCCAGCAGAAGGGTGGTCATGGTGCTTCTGGACACAAGTTTGGTGGAGATCAGCATTATCCAGGACATAAACACAGTTTTGGAAGGTGAGGACTCCTGTGTCAAAGTGCCAGTCCAAGAGTCTGGATCAGAATTGAGCTGGGAGTTGTTCGATACTTTGAGTGGCAGTCTGTATGATAGGATCAGTGGAAGAGGAGTGTGTGAGGGCATCCATTAGGGACATATCAATAACATTAACAAAGAGGTCATTAGGAAGGAGGGTAACATCAGCGTTATTGTTATTGGTGGAGGAAATGAGGTCAGGGTGGCAGGAGAGCACATCAGGACCTGTAAGGTCTTTCCTAGGGACATGGGAAAACTTTAGGTCAAAGTCAGCTAAATCAAGTAACCATCACGCCTGGTGATGATTGAGGTTTTGGGGTTGACAGAAGTATGTCAGGTTCTTGTGGTCAGTGAAGACCTGTATGGTGTGGGGGGATCCATGGAGATAGTGATGCCATGCTTTCAAGATGTGGATCACAGCCAAGAGTTCCTTATTGTAGATATCATAGTTTCATTCAGCAATGGCAAATGTCTGGGAGAGATAGCTGCAGGGGTGCCAGTCTCTGTTTGCATCCTTTTGGAGGAGTATGCCTCCAGAGGTGTACTTTGAGGCATCAGTGGCTATGGAAAAAGGTCAGGAAATATCTAGCATTGTAAGTACAGATTGAGAAAGAAATATCTTTTTGAGAGAAAGGAATGCTTTATTGCAGTTTGGGAACCAGTCCCAGGGAGCATTCTTCTTCATCAAATCAAGGAGAGGTTGGGTGATCTTGGAGTATTTGGGGATGAATTGTCTATAAAAGTTAGTAAAGCCAAGGAAGGAACAGACATCCTTAACCTGCTTTGGTACTGGCCATTCTGAAATTCCTTTTAGTTTGACAGGATCCATGGCTATCTGGTCAGGTTTGATAATCATCCTGAGGTACTCTACCTCAGTCATCATGAACTTGCACTTCTCCAATTTAAGGCATAGATCCAAGTCCTTCATTTGCTGTAGGACTTGCTTTGTGCATTCCATATGGGTCTGTTCATCAGGAGAAAAGATAAGGAGGTCATCCATGTAAATGACCAACCAGCCTTCCATGATCATGTCCCTGAATGAATTGTTCATGAATCTCTGGAAGGTAGGGGGTGAGTTCATCAGTCCAAAAAACATGACAGTGGGCTTGAATAGTCCTTTATGCATTATGAATGCTGCCTTCCATTGATCTCCCTCCTTTATACATATGTTATTGTATCCCCATTGTATGTCAAATTTCGTAAACACCCAGGCTCCCTTCAGTTTATCCACTAGATCAAAGACAAGGGGAAGGGGATAAGTGTCTCAGACAGTGTGCTCATTAAGGTATTGGTAATCTTGGCAGGGGAAAAGGCCACCATCCTTCTTCTTGATGAAAAAGAAGGGAGAAGCTTGGGGAGACTTTGAAGGGTGGATCTTGCTGGTTCAAAGGTTTTCTTCAATAAAGTTGTCTGCTGCTTTCTTTTCATCAGGAGCAAGCAGGTATATCTTCAAGACTTTTGGGATGAAGGAATCATCTAGGTGGATGGCATGGTCATAGGGTCTGGAGGAAGGATTGTGATCAGTGGCTTCTTTTTCAAAGATAGAAGTGAAATCTGTATATTCTGACAGAAGAGTTGGTTTTGGTTTTTCTTGTTCAGCTTGTTGGGCAAGCTCTGTAGAGAGCATGATCTTTTGCAGTCATTTTGTAACTGGTGAATTTGGAAAAAATCTGGACACTGCTTTGGAGATTCATCCAACTGTATAGGATTTATGCACTTCTTTTAGGAAGTAGCCAGGGTCTTCTCCATCAAGATAAGTGGAGAGGACTCTTCATTCTTCAGTAGAATAATTTTGATGACCTAAAGGGGGTCATTCTGGGGTGCATGAGGTCTTCGAGAGGTATTTTGCCCTGTTACCTGCATGGGAGAAATACAGATCCATAGACTGGTCAAGCTTCTCATCTATCTTGATGGTCTTCTTCTTCCAGTCTATGATGGGGTTTGTGGCTTTTAGCCAAGGGTGTCTGAGGATAACATTCTCATGTCTACAGTGGATAATGTGAAGGAGAAGTTTCTGAGTAATCATGCTGATACATACAAAGATGGTGGTAGTAAACTTGATCATGCTGTTTTTGTTGTCCAAATGATCAGCATTTCATACTTTAAAGAGACATTGGGGGCAGTCTAGAGGGAGTTTGTGTTTCTGGATGAAATTCCAATTGATACAAGAAATTTCAGCACCACTATTGATGAGAGCAGTGACATTGATGACTTTTAGAGTGCTTGAGAGGTCAATGATTTGTGCAGCAAGGTGAACAGATGCATATTTGGAATCATTTAGGAGTACAGGAGCAATAGTTTTACAAGAGGAAGAGAACACTTGCATTGAAGGAGTGTTCCTGGTCAAAAACCTTTTCAGTTCTTGTAGATATTGGCCACAAAGGCTGTGTCTTCTTTGTTGTCATCCTCTACTTCTTCCAACCTTGGGAGCTCTTCTTTGTCTTCTACCCTCACCACCTTTTATACCTTCTTTTCCTCAACTTTCTTCGACAGAGGAGGCTGTCAGCCAGTCCCATTCTTCTTAGAGCAATTGTGTACTAGGTGGCCATGTTCTCTGCAGTTGAAACAATTCCCTTTGCAGTGATATTCGTCATGCTAGGAGGAAGAGAGCTGGATGGTGTCAACATCCATGATGTTGGGGTCATGAGACGGGGCAGAATAGCAAGGTTTCATGTTTTGATAAGATGGGGTTGAAGGTCTGAACATTGAGGGTTGATTATTGAAGGAGGACACAATGTCCTGCTGATTTTGGAAGTGAATCGCTTTGGCAGTCCATGTGGTGATGTCAGTGGGGACCATTTCCATCACATAGATCCTTGATCTAAGAACTGGATGAAGTCCTTTAGTGAAGAAGTTGATCAGTATCATCTGATCAGTGATTCCAGAATCATTGTGGCAGATAGAAAACTCTGCAATATAGTCCTCAAGTGACTGTATGATATGCTTGTCTTTCATCATCATTAAGTTCTGCAGCTTTCCCAGGGCTGTGATCTTGGTCTCCTTTGTTTGGAAGGTTTTTTCAAATAAATCAAGGAAGTTGGTGTACTTCCCAAATGATGGTGGTGAAGTGGCCAGCTTTTCTTTTTGGAAGGACATAGCCCAACCAAGGGCAGTGCCCTTCTTCATGTATGAGAGGGCATAGCCAATCTTCTTGTTATTGGTGTCATAAAGGGTCTCATTGATGAGGAGATAGGTCTTGACTGAGAGCAGCCATACTTTGGCCTTATTGTAACTCCCATCAAAATCATCAGGAGTGCCAATCTTCAGTTCTGTTGCCTTAGAAGTGGTCATGGTCGGAGGGGTTACAGCAGGGGGTCGAGGGGTTCATAGTGTAGGAGGATGAACAGGAATAGGACAGGAAAGTGGAGGTGCTGTGGAAGTAGAAGAGAATGCTGTAACTGGGGAAGGTTCTGGTGACAGTTCCCTAGATGGGAATAAAAGGCCAAACAGAAGGGGAGAAGGGGTTCTAGGCAGCTCTTCTGAGGGATCAGGGGTCAGGGATCATAAGGAGTCCAATGAGACTGCTTCTTCAGATCCTGAGTCAGGGATGAGTTTGTTTCTGGGCTCCCAGATGCCAACACACAGTGGCACAGGTTTGGGAGGAATTTTGAATCAAGAGGAGACCACAACAACAAGGGAAGCAGGTCATCATTCAGGGAATTGGGATGGGACTGCAACAGCAGGTCAAGAAGTAAGCTAGATCTTTTGTTATGCTTGGTCCAGGTAGGAACAAACATAGACTCAAAAGAAAAAGTGAAGTGTCAGCTCAATGGTACAATGGCCGAAGAGACTACCTTCAATGAAGGATTTGTATTGGATGAAGCTGAGGCAAAGGTTTGACAATGCGAGCTCCAATGCATTCAAGAGAGAAGAGTAAATTCCAGTCTCAAGTAGATCTAGCTTAGGTTACAAGCTTGACTCTTGAGGGTTTAAATAATGTAGTAAAGGTGCATGGACCAAGTATGTAAAAGGAAAACTAGATATCATATGAGTAGACAAAGAAAGCCCATTGGGCAGAAGAGAATCATATGATATTAGTAATACAAAGAAGGAATAAGAAGTCCATGTTGGAACAGACGAATGCCTAATCAGAATGAGTAAGCATAACAGAAGGAAAAGGAAAGATCTGTGTTGGAACAGGTCTTGACTCATACAAACAATATAGTAAATGTGTCATGGTGAAACTTATAGAAGGTTAAAGAGTAAGGAAAAGAGAAATGAGAAGGAAAATTGTAACAATACTCAGTGGTAGAAGAGCTAGATATGAGGACAGGCTTGTAGAGACAACTACAGGATGGGCAAGCTGCATATGTTGTCATACCAGTCTGAAGATTGAACCTGAATAATGCACCAGTGATAGTCTTGGGTATCTGGTTCAACATGTACTCCTGTAGAGGGGACATTTCTGCACTTTGCATTGGGTTAAAGGCAAGTTGCAATACTAACAACAAGAGTGCCATGATGAGATCACCCATATGTTGACTGACACCAAGGATGACACTGCAAACTACACTGATAAAGATTGTGACCTGTGCAAGTTTGTCACAGTGATCCACTGGACATTGGTAATGATGGCCTAAAATCACTGCTTTAATTCTTTCTTCTCAACAAGAAAGGATTTACATACCACAGTCATAAGGAATGGGCTTCACAATCTTATCATCAATAGCTCTTTCTCACACTTCAATGTTTGCAAGGAGTTGATCAATATGGGTATATAGATGGTTTTTGCAGTCAATTACAGAGGATACACAATGAGTAACATTGCCCAGCACAACTCTGACATTCAAGAGATTGGCCTTGAGTTCCCTGAGATATGGAATAGATGTCAATGACACAATTTGCATGGGCATTAACTGTACACTTGATTTGATGTTATCCAAAATAGCATGGGCATCAATTTTGCTCTTTTTTTGACAGTTGCTGAACAGCAGGAAGTGACTTGGAATTCCCATTGGGGTGGTTTTGTTTACAGAGAGATTGTATTTCTGATTCCACAGAAGTATCAGGGCTGACTGAAGGATGGACGATTGGATCCTGGAAGACAGCCAGAGGAATAGAACAAAATGCAAGATGGGAGAGACTTTCAGTAATGTCACTCAATGAGGGAACTGAGACAGTATGGGATATCTGTTCATTTGTATCATGTTGGAAATTAGTGTGTGATGTCCAGAGCTTGTTTGCCTGAGTATTGGGGCTTGGACCCTCATTGGTGAGCATAAGGGAAAACAGGTGGGTGCCAAGGGAATCAAGTGCATCAGATAGTGTAACTTGCTTGATCTTGCTCTCAACCAGATGCCTGATGCCTATTTGTCATTCCTCAGACAACCTGCCAACCCTTGAGTGGATGTGCTGTAGATGCAAAGACTTATAACATGTAGGTATGAGCCTTCTGGATGGATTGTACAAAACCCCCCCTCATCTGTGTTGCAACAGTGTGAGCAAAGGCAATGAAAGATGGTGTCATGAGAAGGCATGTCTAATAGTCTCAGTTGGAACAAGTAATCTGCCATTGATGAAACTTTGTATGGCAAATGGACTAGGAAACTCCACCAAGGTGAGGGTCTGCAAACCAAAGATGAAGATGCAGGAGTAATGGAGAGGGATCTTGCCAGTGTAAATGCAAGCAATATGCAGAGGACAGGTAGCTGGAGGCTGGGGAATGACACCAAGTTAAGGTCTACAGACCAAAGACAGAGATGTAGGAGTGGGATCTTGCTTGTGTAAATACAAGCAAGATTTCAGGGAACAGGGAATAGAGAGCAAAGCAATGAATGGTTTGAGGTGGTCTGGTAGGTATTGCAATAAGGGGGACATGATATTCACATTTATAATGGCAAGACTTACCTGGCAGGTGAACAAGGTATCCAAACAGTTGGCCAAGAACAACACCTCTATATAATGCTGGAAAAGTATAAGATTTGTGGACCTATAATAAAAGATAGCATTACCTTGGGATACATCAATGATGACAAAGGAGATAATGCTCTCCAGTGTTCAGCACCAGAGAGTGACCAGAGAAAGATAGTAACATGAATACTGCCTGCAATAAAGCATGGAAAACAAGATACTCCCCAGTGTTCAACATCAAGGAGGCCAGAGTGATGAATAGGGAGATACTCCTCAATGTTCAACATGAAGGAGTGGATGACAAATGACAAGAGAGATACTCCCTGATGTTCAACACTGGGGAGTGGGTGACAAACTTGAGGACAATGAACACTGATGTATTAGTCATCAAGTGGCTACAACTGTGCCTGCCCACCTTATATAATCAATCTTTGTTGATTCTGCTCACTATCAACCACTCCCTAATGTTGAACATTGGAAAGTACTTCCCTCATTGTCATGCCTCTCCCTGGTGTTGAACATTGGGGAGTATCTTCCTTGTCATCACTCTGGCCTCACCTCCTCCCTGGTACTGAACACTAGGAATGCATACCTCTCATTGCCAATGCATTGGTCAGCCTCCTCCCAGCATTTCCCTCATTGTCATGCTCCTCCCTGGTGTTGAACAGAGCAAACACTGGATGGTATCTCCCTTGTCGGTATTTGGCCTCTGGGTCTCTGGTGTTGAACACTAGGGAGCATCTGAGACAGCTTTCTTACCATTGTTGCCTGCCCACTCCCCTGGTCACCTGTGGCTGTGTCTTAACACTGAGGAGAGTCGCAACCCCCCTCCAGGTGTCAAAGTGTGGGCCACATTTCTTGGCTTGTCTTACTGGCTTCACTTGCTTGCTGTCAGTGATTGACCTTAGTCTTTTCCTTTACAGGTGTGTCTGACTAGTGGGTTGATTGAATCCCAGCTGATCACTGCAGCACAGAAACCTAGATTGAATTAATGCCTGTATCTTCTCAGTATCTGTCAGTGTTCACCATGACTAGCATTTGTCTGTGCTTGGGAGTACATCATGCACAATCCATTCAATTATTGCATCTTCATGTTCTTGGGATTTAGTACATCATATGTGATAGCCAAGGATATTATGCCATCTAAAGTTTGCAGTTGATATCTGATTGCAGAATATTTCTGGCTGTGCATCCAGCCATTCCTCATTGTAGAATGTGTGTGGTAGACCATTGACAGGGTTTCACAAACTCCATGGATTCCATGATTGCTCTACTCTTTTGACTGGCTTCGATCCCCTTGTGTTACAACACCAGTACTATACTTATACAAAATGGTACATTATAGTTGTAGTCACTATCCTTGGAACACTTATAGGGTCATTGATCCTAATGATTCTAGGTTAAAACCCTCTAATTACCTAACACATACCCTTATTTACATTTCCTATACACTTCTCTTCTATTTCCTCTTTATCTAAACCTGTACACATCCTCATTGCACTTCTGTATTATCCTGGACTCACTTGGTACTTAGCACTTTATTTAGATCATAGGAAAGCATACAGCTTGATCTGTGCACATACTCCTTAGGGTATAAATAGGAGCTCGCATGTACCATCTACCTTAGCCTAATCCACTTGTATTCTTGTTGGCATTCAGTCACAAGGCTTGAGCTACAGAGTATTAAGGACAAAGCTATCA
>JBBPKB010000006.1:0-32895 GCA_038089035.1 Boletellus dicymbophilus
CGTTTCAGGCTGACATCCATAACAAACGCGCAGCCGGGCACCTATCTCTTGTTCAACTGGGTCAAGCTGCAGAAATCCTCAGAACGTGACGATGTCCTCCTCTTCTCCATCGTCTGCTGGCACGTGCTAACCCTCCCGCAAGACTCCGATCTGCTGCGTCCCGCACGAGATAACATGCTGGCTGCGCTCCTTGCGATTGGGATCGTCTCGACACGTCCAATACTCTTTTATGTACCGAGACCATGTAAGGAGCTCGTCATGCCAGCGGCGAATCACCATTAACCAGTTCCGTAGAACCGCCGCCATACCAAGCTGTGTTGGATCCTGAATTGCCTCACGCCCGTCGGAAAATTGCGCCGGATGACCACATGGAAGATGAGCGGTGCTTCTCTCTTAATTCTCCTCCTTGCCTCCTTCATGTCACGATTAGCGGCAGCCGCGAATGCAAATCCGGAGGACGATGTCGACGGGTCGTTGCCCAACGCCGTCCTGTTCACTTATCCAGTGCCCCAAGCTGCGGACATACTACTTTACAAGTGAGCAATTGCACTCAGTATCCAATAAGCGCTGAGCAAAAGGCAGCTTACAGGACTACACATGTCCCCGTAGGAAAGGACCAACGTCAACACATCGAACTCGCCCTAGATCTAGCTGACATATTTAACTGTACATTCCATGGGCACGACGAATCACTACTCTTTCCACCGCATGGATACGTCGATAGTCGGTCGTCTTTTTTGTAAGAGCGTGTTGACTACGCAAATTATTTAGCACAACAGCCCTGTCAAAGGGTGTCCTCTCCTTGGAAGACCCAAGCTCGAAAATGTCCAAGTCTTCGCCAGACACTGCTTCGTGCGTCCTTCTGACTGACTCATATACGCAAATCAGGGCAAAAATTCGTGGGGCGGTCACAGATCCTATATAGGGCATAACCTACGATCCTGTTCCGCGCCCAGCACATCCCACCTGCTGACCATTTTTGCAGCATGTACCGACAGCGACATTGAACAAGTCGCAAAGAGATATGAAAACAAGGGCCACCGACATCTCAAGAGCAACATGACGGACGCAATCGAAGAGGTGCCCAAGGGTCCCCGAGCTGAACTCGAGTGAATACGTCACGAAAAGACCCTGCTTAAAGATGTCGCATGACAAGGCGCTCTACATGCCATGGAACACTTGGCGGCGAAGATAGACCAAGTTCGGTGGCGGGTTGAATTGCTTGATTAGTCTCATCAACTATTATATTTTACCAGGAGTACACACTAAGAATATTCGGCTCGTCGTGCGTCCTACTCGAACGTGCCCCGCCGACTGTGTAGTCTATCGGGTCAAAACTCTAAAAAAACTATTGTAACTACAACGCCGAAGCTCAGATATGGCTCATTCCACTAATCAATGAAGTATGTGCCGCGTTGGTACGATCAAATCTACGTCGAAAAATGACTCAGTTATCAAACCCGCGGCTTTTGAGGCGGTGTAGCAACTTTGCAAGTACTATACCACCGCAGTTCCGAACATATTGTAACGTCCCGTTACCTGTTGAGTAGTATCCCATTTGTTCAATCCCTTTCCTTTCCATGGACCTCAAGAACCAAGTCTCCAAGCTATCCGGCAGATCGGAGCGACTACAAGATCTACCAAATCACCCAATCTACGAAGAATATCGCAAACAGCGCAACAACAAATACTCCTCAAAACTCCAACACACCAAAAAACAACACTGGATTAACTGGCTAGAAGAAATAGACGGTAACGACCTTTGGGTCGCTAACAAATATATCGCAACGACAGCAGGCGAACACACGTATCCCATTCCTTCGCCACCAATCCGACCCCCCTGATGCCCCATCCGCCACGACCAACGAACAGAAAAGCGATCTTCTCGCTAAGGCCTTCTTCCCCCCTTTCATACCGACGAATGCTACAATATTGACGATATTGATGTCACCGGCCTACCATTAGTAGTGTTTCACGGGCCTAGATTTGCGCCGCCCGGCTCGGGCCCGGGACTTCATGCCGGGTCCGTACAACATTACCTATCATGATGATATTTCAAAGCGGCCAACTATACTGGTACTACCTATGTTACCAAAGCATTTGTTAGTGCAAATGAAACTTTGGTTCGCCATCCCACTCGACCATCGACCATTTTTAAATGTCCAAGTACTTCCATTTTGAGTTAAGTGGCAGTGCAATCAATATAAGCGATTGATCTGTGAGAGGCACATGATCTAGAGGTAAGGAATGAATACTAGGTAGAGTAAGTAACGAATGTGTAGACAAATGTAAGGTGGCTTACCTCCAGTCGATGGTACGAGACTGGAGGAAAGAGTGTGCAGCGGTGTGACAAGTAGTCCACACTGCCCAAATAGGGAAGTGTAAATAATGTACAATAATTTTGCTAATGAGAGTCCTAATCGACGGGCTGATCTCCGACATGATCAAGCACTGCAACCATGACTTCATATCCCTATCTCTATCGCAAGTACATCGATCTCATCCAACAACGTACTTCCAAATACGTTAGCTGGGATCCACTCAAAGAAATCCGAGTTCGTTCGAATAATATTCAATTACCAAAGTAAATTGACTTTTCCTGTGCACCGGCGCATGTGATCGTGGCAGGTTGGATCGTATGGAACTATGGATACGGAGACGACAGAGTTCCACGTCGAGGGCAACGTGTATGATCTAAAGTTCCAGGCCGAGCTGGACAAGCACAACATCAAGCTGAAACTTTCTGACTACCCGCCCGAGGAAGGTCCCATCGAGGAGGACATGATCATCGCCACGAGCGGCGCGAAACTCCACGGCGAGCTTGAACCAGAGGACCCTATTAACGAGCAGTGGAGGCTCGCTGAGCGGTATGGGTTCGGACTTGGCGGAGGAATGTGAGTGGCGGGCGTCTTTTATTTGTCTCTGTCTTCCTTCCTCTCTTTCTTGACGATCTCTACGACGTGAACTCAGAAATTTACCGCTGTTTGGACCAATTCTTTGGATTTACTAATTTTTCGTGATTGGTTTTTGAATAGGCGGGCATACCATCCGATGCCGCCACCTCCCCGCGTTAGCAAGCACCCTGACGTCCCTCAGATCCCGGGTGCCGTGATACAAGCGCGGTGGACGTTTCAGCGGCGCGACCAGCGCCAGGCCATCCTCATCTTGCACAAGCCCCGAGAGCTGTTCTTCCCGCGGAACGTCGTGCTCGAGGAGCTCTACAAGGTGGACAGCCTCATGGAGAAGCCGCTCATCACGAGCATCTACGTCTGTCCCGCCTACTCGTACTATCTCTCCGACAAGGGTGCGTCTCATTTATCTTCTTGCAATTCGTGCACCCCCTCACCCCTGACCAACTTGACTGACTTTTTATCTCTTTCCTTTTTTTTCGAAAACGTTCTGAACATTTGAACAGCGACGATATCAAATGTCAACACGGTCACCATCGCGCTTATAAATAAACAAGCGAACGCAGGCACTACCATTAGCGTCGGCGGATCAGAGGGAAACCTCGCTTGGTGGTTGGACCCCAGTGAGACCGGCCTGTTCCGCCACGACTGCGACCAAGCAAGTAACTTCGCGTTCACGCCCTTGTACACGGTGAAGCGTGCCATCAAGCGGATTAGGAGAAACTTTGTGGGGATGATTCAACCCGACCCGACGGGCGACGAACTGTGAGTCGCGCCCTCCCCCCTCTACTTCGTACACTTTTTATAGATTGATATGATGACTGATTGTTGTTTCTCGTGTGCCTCTCGCCCGGCTCTTTTCAGATGGTACTACGAATCTCCGTCTTGGGAACCGCTGGACGACGACGGCGAAGAAGATCCTCTTGATCCAGTAAGCATCCACATGTCCACGCTTATCTTTATTATCATTATCTTTTGTCCGTCATCTCTCTTCAAGCTCTTTATGCTCACGTTTACATATCCATTTTTTTAAAATTATAAATCATTCCAGGACATCGGATATGTCGATCCGTTCGAGACGGTCAACGAACTCGCAAGACAGAAAGCAGAGAGAGAGGCCGAGGCTGCAGCTGCCGCTGCCGCCACTGCTGCCGCCGAGTCCGCGACCGCGACCAACGCTACAGACAAGACCGAAGAGTGAGAGGGCGAAAGGAAATTAATGATATCAACAAGACTAAATCACTTATGAGGTATTGATGTACGAACCATCGAGTTTTTTTTTTCGTGTTACGGATGTCTTTTCTTCTTTATTTGTAGGATACATGACGTTGTCGTGGAAACGAGAATCGGCTGTAACATGTGTATATTTTTTGAATGCTTCTGAGTAGTGTGTATCCCCCGGCTGAATGTTTCCCTTGATGATAGAGCGACTTTAGAAAATTAAATTTCGAAGAAATTGTTGAAGAAAAAAAATCTAAATACACCACGAACAGTTGTAATTTTCTTCAACAACTGGCCAGTTCCTTTTAATCAGCGTTGTTTCTCCAAAGAGAGACAATGATGCGCGTCTCCAAGGACGACGCGCTGATGGCGAGGTTTTGAAGATATTTCGTGCGCTTTGTTTGGCAGCAATGTCTGGCCATCTAAGGGTTCTGATGCTAGTTCAATAAACGTGTTCGGGATTTTGATAAGAAAGCGAAATTCTCACCAAATTCAGCAAACCTGCATATGCTGGTCAACCTTTCAGAATTCGATTGACAACGACATTATACATAGATGAGTGCGTAGTAAGAAGCCAGTGGATCGTACCATCACCGTACTAACCAACAGTGCACTCAGTAGATTCGAACGACCGAGGAACGATCACGATCAACGTGCGTAGTGCTGTAAGGGCACTCGTTTTCACGGAAGACGGTAAGCACGTTCTGAGTGGTGACGAGAATGGGATGATCCGGCAGTGGCGCATCGAAGACGGGAGGGAGGTCGGACAGGCAATCAAAGCGAGTGGCTCTGTCTGGGCGATCGCTCTTTCGCGCGATTGCAAGTGGATCGTCATCGGCGATGACGCACCAGCAGCTACCATATGGAATAGACATGACGGTAGTGGAGCCGTGAGCCGACTGGTTCGCACGGTGAACGAGCACCGGGACACTGTGTACACGGTACACGCCTCCCCGGACTCGTCCAAGTTCGCGACGGGATCAAGGGACTTTAGCGCGATCGTGTGGGACATGCTGACAGGAAAACGGCTCGTCGGTCCACTGTACCACGACTATGGAGTCATATCGGTCCAGTTCTCCCCAGATGGTGATCGCATAGCGACTGCCACGTGGAACCACAGGTCGGTCCGGGTATACTGCGCGCGCGACGGTCTATTGCTCAAAAATATCTTGGTGACGTCGAACGCGCGCAATTCGATTGCGTGGTCTGGCGATTCCAAGTCCATTTACGCCTTGGCCGCAGAGGGCGTGCTCTACCAGATGCATGCCGACACGGGCGTGACCCAATCCGAGTGGACTGTTCCGGGAGAGGTGCAGACTCGGACTGGGTCGATCTCCCTGTCGAGCGACGGCAAATTCATCGCCTGCTTCGTTGGATGCTCTCTTTCACTTTGGGATCCAAGTACGCGCGAGCAGATCGGGCCCGTTCTTGATCACCCCGGTGGACCGCTGCGGTCGATTGCGCTTTCGATGGACAGCATGCACGTTGCCGTTGGCGCCGAGAACGGCACCGTTACCGTGCACAACCTCGGCAACATAATCATCCCCTCGTCCACCGCCCCTGCCATTAGTATTACTGGCAGCCAACCCGAAAGACTTCAACAACAGCCTGAGGGGGAGAACGGTAGTCTCGAGCAACAGATAGAGACTCTCCGCGGAACGCTCCACGCGCTCGAGAACCGCTTCGGTGCGTTCTCTTTCTTGCGGGTGAATCGCGCGGTCCTTTCAAATTAGATATTTCTAAACACCGACGTGCATAAACCAGGTGCGTTTACCAAAACCATGGAGGATCGCCTTCAAGCCCTGCAAGCGACGCCGTTATGCGTAATATCGAACGGCACGTACCGCATCAAAAGCAACGCCCGCAATGCGTACCTCACATGTCTCCGGGTCCTGCCATATACAGTCGTCGCACAACCGCTCGATCTCTCCAACACCTCTCAAAATGTTTGTCTTTATGAGTTGCACTCAACCCGCATTTCCCATTTGACTTGATTCGCATGCTAGTGGACCATTTCGTCCGTCGCCGACGGAACGTACAGCATCATCGGGCGCATAGGCAACTCGGACACGCCGTTAACACACGGGGGCGCCAACCAGCTTGCCTGCGTTCCCGCCAGTGGCAGCCCGGGTCCCGGCGTTTCCACCAACTGGACTATTGAACCCAGGGGAGATGCATATGTGTCAGTCATTTCCCGCTCGTATCATCTTGTACGATCTATGCATATATGTATATGATATCATCCCTGCACCATCACATGCATATAACAGGATCGGAAATGCTGAAAACGCTTCCGCGATCCACGTTGGGAGGCGCCGTCAATTCGTGAGTCCGTTCATACCTAGTTCATTGAAGTGGTTGCGGTGAGCTAAGGTCGTTCTTCAACATAAAATACACGCATGACACTGATGCGCGCAGGTCTTGGTGATCCCTCGAAATGTACGTGTTGGAACGCGTTCGCGAAGGTGGCTACTACTGCTGACCCCCCCTTCCCATTTGCCTCGGATGGCTTACCAAAAACAGAACAGTCCAACTCAACGCTGGGTTCTGGAACGCGTCCAGGACTGAGTTCCGCTCCCAGCATGAGGTGTTCTGTGAAAGACTACTGCGCATCTAAGAAACGGTAGCTCGAAGGGACGTGAGAGACTCACCGCGCTGGTATTTTTTGGGGGGAGGGACATTGGAAATCACACCCAGCCGTACTTAGAACCACAATGTAACCGAGTAGGCCTCCTTGCCGAACTGTTGCGGATCGTTGACTGCCCAGCGGGTTGCCGCCACCCTCGATATCGGGTGCTTCAGCACCTTCGAACTCTGTCTCAGATATTTCTTTGATTGGAAAACTTAAGCCATCTCCATCTGTGCATCAACACCCGGTGACAGACATCTGAAGAGTGCTGAACTACCTCGTTCCCCCACTTCAACAAACTTTGGCCAACATTCAGGGCGTCGATTCTTTAGAACCTGCAGGGCTCATCAGCATCCGCTCACTACCAACTGCTATATACATAGATAGGCTCAGGCTGACCAGCTGAAATAGTACTTCAATCCTAGAATGGATTCTAAATGGGGAGAATTTGGATTCTCTTACTGCGGAGCATATCTGAAAGTTGGAACGACCACGCTGGCAGATAATTTAGATGCAGTTTCATTTGAAGGACAAAGTTCTCTCCGAATCTCACTAAAGTTCTTGGACAGCAAGTTGTCAAAGTGGGCGTGATATGGCAGGCAAGTGGCAAGCTTTTCAGTTGACCTTGTTTTCCAAGTGGCTATCGGCAGTGTTTTACAATTAAAGACTCAGGAATCCAACAACATCAAACTCATCGTCTTCGACAAACTCGACCGAAGTATGTGGGCTGTTTTGGACGGACTGCCAACCATGCTTCATGGACGTCCTGTAGGTTCTCCCTGGGTGAGTATGGCCCATCCTAGTGCTAGTCTTTTCTCTTCAAACATGGAAACATTTGCATCGTCATGAGTACAATCACCCGACGAGAAATGTCGACGAAGAAATGAAAAAGTCTCAGTTATTCCTAAATCTGGAAGCTTCCGACGATGTATGCAACCAAGGCTTTTTCCATCTCAATAGGCATGAAAAACTAGATACAGGCTTCTGATCTAAAGCATCCGCGTCATGGTCATCAAGTTCTCAGAAGTGATTCGCCAGTGTTGTACATGTTCTGATGATTTCTGAGGCTATTAACGAGCTCATCCGCGTTTGGACGTCAGTCCCACTCGCTCGCAAAAGTCATCGGAAAACTTTCGTAGAGGGGCGTCGGTAGCATTGTCGAAATGGGCTAATGGTTGAAGTTCTGGGTGTGCTTGCAATCTTAAAAGGCATTGGAAAAGATGAAGGTACCAGCCCCAGTCAAAGCGGAAGGACAGAATCCGAAAGCGGCGGTAGACGAAATCTACGGAGACTGCCTACAGGGGGTTGGTGTCAGGATCTGGAAACCACTGCTCAGCGGTATGATTTTTGACAAAAAAAAATCCTCCTAGACGCTCGTGATGATGACCAGCGTTATTTTTCCTAGCCATTGATCCTAGGGGGCAACATTTTCATGCGCGGCTGCCCCGACGAAGCTTGTCCTCCGGTACGAGCAACTGGGCCATGGATAACGTTATACGTGTCGAAATGAGCTTCTTCTTGAGTATGGCTCATCGTGGCCTCCATCATTTGAGTCAAATTGGTCATGGCCCGAACAACGAAGACTCAGAAGAGTGGCTTTTGAGCTATATTAAGTCCATGGATGAACTGAGGGGGGGCACGCGAATGATATGTTCTTCAGAGTTACTCGGGTTGTGCACATAGGGCAAGACATTGGGCGCTCAGAAGGTAGGTAACACCACTTGGAAAGGTCATATACAACCCAAGGAGGGTTGATATTTTTTGATCTGTTGAAGCCAGTTCTCTAACAAATCCCGCGGGACCGCCGGACAAACGTAATTCCGAAAGGAAAAAATGTCCTCGCTATCTGCATACTCACATTTTCTCGGACCTTTTCAAGCAGTATGCGGGTGATCTTAGTAAAGCTGTGGTACTGCCGGGAGGCGCGAAGACTTCGCATCCAGCTTGTGTAAGATACCGCAACCGACCCCAGGACACTATCGCTCCGCACGACGGGCTCGGGGAGGCGTGCGTGGTTTGGGACGACAACGTCATGGATTATAGCAACCTCGCTTACAGTTACGCACGAGACTCAGGTGGGCGAAACATTTATATTTACATCATCTCTTCCGTTAGAGTCGGAAAACGAAGTTTCTGCGAATGTGTTTCAGCCGTTGATGCGCTCGATGTTCTTCCTAAGTACGTGGACGGAGTTTGCGTGAGAGAACCGGATCAATATATCAACGAACAACATGACGTACGTCCCCTCCTCATTTTCTCCCCTCCTTATCACTTCATCTATAGTACACCTTAATTCCACATCATTTGACCCTTTTTGAATCAGTTTAATTTGATTGCAGTGGTACGCGCACATATCATCCTTATGACCTGCAGAGTAAAACTGAGGACTTGTGATCAACCACACCCACACCTACGGGTAGCCAGCTCCGATAACCTGTACACTCGGAAATTATGTAACGACCACAGCGCGATAGGCCAAGTTTGCTTTATGACGACAAGTTCAGAATAGTTTTCACGTACGATTCATATGATCCTTTGAATGTTATGCATGTGACAAAGAACTGGTGAGTCCGTGCATAACCACCACAATCGGTGTTTGGTTTGACATACTGCCAAGTGAAATCGAGCCCTGTGCTAAGTAAATCTATCGTGAAAATAAACGAGAACCATAGCTGACAATGGCCCGCCACGCTTTACACAGTGAAATTTTCTGAGCCCTTGCCCTGAGACGTGATCATCGAATGTAGCTGATCGCTCTTATCTCCTACGACCGACCTTTGTCTCTCTGAAAAATCACCGGCGCAGCGTAGGGTCTGCAAGTAGCCATTGGTATAAAATTGGCTACTCGCTTTAAAACTGGTACCGTTTATGCATAGAGGCCTTGGCAGCCACTAGGCGGAATGGAACTCGGAACGCAGACCTAAGTTTTCTCCACGAGTCCTCGAAGAGAGACGTCAGACTCATCCTCCGATTTTTTCAAAGTAGTACGTTGGTTTGGACAAGAGCTGGCTATCTCAAGACATGTGATCGAGATGATCAACAGTGCCTGATGAGTGAGGACTCCATGGCTGCAAACTTGTACCATGGACAGTTTGTTTGGTCGGTTGTCATCAGGCGTATATGCGCGCGCGTGTGTGGGCCAATACGCCACGACCAAGTTCGAATTAGAGACAAAACTGTCAGACGGCGCTCTCACAGTGACCAAACTACGATGTGTGTTTTTTTTCTCTTTTCGGCGTTGACGGTGCGCGCGCGCCATGATTGATTGACTGAAATTTTCGTACGTTAGGTCAAAACGACACATGGCCGTACATCGATATCGATGACCTCAGGTTCCCGCAATGCCCAATAATGAGCGGAGGACAAAAAAAAACAGGTGGATGATGAGGTACTGAGGACGCGTCTTTCCGTGCACATAAACACCACACCTTTTTTTTCATTAATATGACTGGTGACAGCGCGATGTTCGGACGGCACTCAGAGTCCCTCGCTTTACTCGTATCGCTAACCAGTCTACTTGTATCGATATCATTGGGTGAATATTCTCCTCGGAGCGCCTGGCATCGAACTACGGAAAAGTTTATGTACTCTGCACGTCGACCCTGAACTTGATGACGATTTGAGGCCGGGTTACCCGGTGATTACAGGTTTATGATCCCTTCACCATGCCGCGAAGCGAACGGAGGACGGCCTTAAACACACTGCAAAAGTTCCCCGAGTTCCATACGTACATAGCTGTTTGTACGATCACTACACTGTGACAAGTGTACACGGGCATTCATTCAATACAAGATGGCATATGATAGCAACAATCATGTACCTATCCATAAACGGTTACTTAAGAATAGCACAGATTTCGTTGGTAGATAGTAGTTTCTGTCTGCCGCGGTAGAATCGACTGTGAGTAGTTGCATGACGAACGAAGACTGGTAGAACACTTGGATCATCTCCATCAGGCCGCAGTGGGGTCATGTTCTGTACCCCTGCTCGCTGCCCAAGTCTCAGGTCCCTAAGTATCGCCATGTATTTAGTAATTGGCGCCAGTCAACAATATTTTAAAAAAGGCGAGTGGACCTGACCTTCCTGTTATTGATCCTCTGGTATTTGATCCGTCTCTTGAACCATTCGCCCGCGGTTGAGCCCGTATCAAAGTTTCGATCCGAGTGTTTCTGTACGGCAGCCGCGATGATAGGGCTGTCCCCCACGAGCGCACGGAGGATCGTTGAATTACCTGGGCGGGTGAAGAACACGAGAGACCAGCGCTCGTGTTCGGCTTGGATACCAGGGGGAGGAACTACGCGGTGAACGTTGGATTGGAGGATCCCTCCACTGAAAACGGAGAGTGCATCGCCAACGTTGCAGATGGCATGCCCTGAAAGAGGCTATGTCGAACCATTTACGGTGAGCACCGTTGTTGTTTTCATCGCCATGCACACCTAGTACAAATGGAGAAAGTGGGGAAACTCGCCTTAACATAAGACCACTCCGTGTGACCCGGAGGCATCACCTGTAGACCTCCGAGTTTGTTGTGTAAAAAGGACTTTGTCGAGAGTCACACAGGTAATCTTTTTTTTTTTCATAAAGCAGGTAGGGCTTACCAGCGATCCGAAGTCGGTGTGAGCGCCCACCATCGCGTCATCTGCAAGAGCCTCCCCGAACATCGGAGGGATCTTGATTACGCGAGCTTCGCTGCCACTATGCTCTTCAAGGGAGTGTAACTGATCAAGCGTGCCCTCCGGTAAACCCAGCTTGCCATTAAAGATGTGAAGGATCGTGCTATTGATTTCGAGGGACTTGCGGACGAAAGGCGCTACAACTGTCGGGATTGCCCCGGCTGTGGGAGCAGGATATGTTCTGTGAATGACAATCGGGTACGCCAGCACGTCATCCTTTGAGACGTTGATAAACTCAGCGACGTCCGGCTGGCTACCACAAACCTGCCACATCAACCAAACAGTCTTACCCTTGCAACGGGACAGCTCACCCACTGGCGTCGATCGCATTGCCGCCAGCTTTCTTATATCTGGACGGGATTGATTAGCGATTTCCGGAGAGGCCGATGGTTACGACGTGGTCAATGATATGATACACACCCAAATGACCGCCCCTCATCCCCCTGTTCGAATTTCAACTTTTCATCGAGGGGTAGCGCCATGGTCTCAGCGCCCATATCGAACATCTTGCTTGCCTCCTGGTTGGCGCCGTGGTTCTTGAGACTGAAATCGGATGCCACGTGCTACATTGTAACTCAAGATCCGTTGACCAATTACTTACTACCAAAATCCGATGGATGTCGCGGCGTCCCAGAGACGGTCAAGCTCCGTGGAGTCACCGGCCTTAAGAAGCTTGTAGTCGATGATATGCAGAGGGTGTGTACGAACATCAGTGGGAAAGGGAGGCAATGCTGTACCAGGCATTGTTCAATGATCCTTTGACATCCTCAGCAAGGAGTCACGAATTATAAACGCCACTCACTCGAGGCCACGGTGGCAATGGTACTAGATGGTTTCTAATGTCTGAGTTTGAAATGTAACTGGGTCTCTCAATTTTAGTATGATTCCGGTGAGAGTTAGCCGCGGCCGGTATAGCTGGCGGAGAAGCTCTGTATCTGAATCTCGTTCGCGGCGTATGGCAATGAGCCATCGCTCTACGTATCATAATTCCGCCCATAATCTGTCAGTTTTTTGGGGTTGAGTCTCCCAAGTTGTTCCACCAATGTGTGCCTCAAAAGGGAAGCGACCGTAAGATATTGACACTCCGACTCGGCCAAGCTCGGCAACAGTGTTCACTCGCTGTCGTTCAGCTTCCTCGAAAGAACAAATATTATCAGTTTTGAAATTTGGGCCTTGGTACGTGACGGACAACGAAAGTAGCCACAGTCCATGTCAACTTGCTTTGAGGTGGTACTTGTCACGCTGGCGGCCCAGAATCAGTTATGCATACGTGATTTTCTAATTTTGCAGTCATCAATCGAAGGGTCGCGCTGCGGAGACTCTCTAGTAGTACTCGGAGCATTTGTGTTCCGCGCCGAACCCGCTCGTGTGAGCCCGACTATTGTAATTTCTCCCTCGCTGCTAATAATATTGTGATTCGATAAGCTACGACTGCGATTCGATAGAATTTGAGAATAATGAGTTCGCGATCGATTTGGAGAAGAACTCATCGAGAAAATGGAGTTCGAACTCGGTCGCGCTCCAAACAATTGTTGTAACTTAATATGTGGCGTCGAAGGGCCGGTTCGCCTCAGTTCTGCATTCTCACGGCAAAATCCGTTTGCCACCGTCAGTGGCAGTGTGTTCCCCGATTCCATTCAGCCGAACCGTTACGCTATTAGTCTTAAACCAGGAGCTATCAGAGGCCCGCACTAATACTGCTCATTTTTTCAGGATAAGCTAAGGATGATTCAACTGCTCAGTCAATAGCACATGATCAGTGGAAAATAATATTGAACTTCCCTCGAATCAGCGTGACTGAAGACACGATACGCAAGAAATTATTACATTTACATGTGCTCCAGGACCCGCGTGAGATGACTCACTGAGTGGCTGAGTGAGTTGTGGTCACAAAGTTAAGACTCGAAAACTTGACCAAGATCGATCGTTTCTTGTAATGGTAATAAACCTGGTATCTGCTAATGCTGCATGTTGACGAGGTGTGCATTGGAGCAAGACAGATGGACCGCCGCGGTACTGAAGCGTCGCCGCATCCGTGCCTTCCGGGGCCAGATAGCATGCGCTCAGGGACGCATTATTTTGAATTCGATCGCCTCTTCAAGTTGCCGGATCCGAACCCTAACGCCCATTCCTCCGTCGTGCAAGCCTTTTTTGTTCTCACATCCATGCGCCGGCTGCAAGTCTGGGTCTTCCATGGCGGTACATGCTTGTCATAACGTACGTATGCGTTTTTTTGTGCGGAAGCAGTCTAGTGTCTCTGCTTATTGTATCATTCAAACTATATGAACCTTGTTCTGGAGTTTCTTGAACAAACATTCTGATGCTACGACAATTAGCAGTTCAGGCTTTTATGGCTGGCCACCCAAGATACATATAGAAATTAAATAATTTTAGCCGGGAGCAAAAACGCAAAAGATGCCCCTTCAAAATTACGCCATCGCGGGCCGGACTCGTGCCACGGGCGTTACCAACTGGCCATGTCATTTAAAAGTTGAACGGCAAAGGTCAGGAAATACTATGGGCCAGCTTCGACTTTAGGTGGTTATATATTCACCGATGGAATGGTTTTTATGCATCTTGCTGCGCATAACATTTCACTTAGATGGTACTGGTAAGAACACAGCGCTCAAGCAGTTGAAACGGCTCGCTGATAAGATGGGTCGCCGCAGAACCCCCAAGGTGTGTGCACCGATTTTGTTCCCCTCGGTAACCTTAACACCACAGCTCATCGATGAAGTAAGTTGTAGCAAGTTCAAACTCAGAATATTACTTAATTTCTCTGCGGACTTCGGTGACGGCATATCTGTGACGGAATATGCAATTAATTTTGGCGCTCTACAGACCGCCCGAATTTTCGATCTGGTGTCAATGAGGACAAATAACGTACAAAAAGCTTGACCCAAGGAACTTCCAACCCTCAGTGAACCCATCCCGTGTTCGCGTCCTCTCTTTCCAAAACATTTCCCCATTCTTAACATCACAAAGATGGGGCTTCCCGGTGATGTGACCACCGTTGCTACCATGTACGGTTCAATCCTGCTTGGTACCATATTCGCGAGCGGGTAAGACTTAGTTGCTCGTTATCCGTCGCTGTATCGATAATTTTTTAGTCTGACGGGCATTGTTTTCGTGCAATGCATTCTCTACTACAAACTATATCCCGGTGACTTCATCTGGACAAAGATTTTGGTTCGTTCAAGTCCTTTCTGCCTAGATTGGGACGCATATTCTGACAACGTCGTTTCAAGGTTTTCGCAGTTTGGGTACTTGACTTAACGCACACGATCTGTATCTCTGCAGCAGTCTGGGAGTCAGTCATTACAAACTACGATAAACCGCAGAACATGGATAACATTCCTACGTGAGTTTCCTATCGTACTCGTTTCGCCGAATCGGCGCTCATCTTTTACAGCTCTCTTGGCGTACGTGTCGAAATTTTTCTCCGAAAGAGAGCGTTTCTGAGTTAGTCGTTTTTTCTAGCTCTCTGTGGCGGTGACAGCATTGATCACTTTCATGGTCCACTGGTTCGTTATACATTTTTAATATTTTTGATTCCTTAGACTGATGGAGTTTTTTCGCCATAGCTTCTTTGCGAACAGAGTTCGGATGTGTGAGTGATTGTTGGATGTGTTTTTCGCATCTCTAACGAGTCGGTAGTGATGAAGAAGTGGTCCATCGCTGCCCCTATCGTAAGCGTATCGCTTTTGTTCTTCATTGTTCTATCCTAACATATGACTCTAGATTTTCCTTGCATTCCTCCGTCTTCGTAAGTGACTAATCGAACGTCGATGAGGTTTTGCTAAATCTCTGCTTAGTATCCGCTTGTGGTAAGCACTATTTGTTGGAATAACATGTGGCGTGTTCATTATTTTCACACATCATATAGTATCAACAAGCGAGATGTGAGTTACCCTTCTTTATAGTTCATCGAGTTGTAAATAACTTTATACAGTATTATCTTGAAGCAGTATTCTTTGTTTATTCGGCCTTACCCCGCGGTAAGGGCCTTAATTGTTACGTTGTCGGTTTATTGACTTTATTTCAGTGGATCTTTACGACGGGTGTCACGCTTTCGGCTTCAGTGGAGCTCATCATTACCATCATTATGATTATTTTCCTTGGAAGTCGAAAGACCGGATTTGCTAGGTAAGCAACAACATGTTTTGGGCCCAACAAACTCTCACGTTCAATTTTCAAGTATGAACTACATCATCAATTCACTGATTCTATACACTCTGGAAACTGGTAGTGTCACCACGTGCGTCTGTCTGAACCATTCACTTTTTCATTTAGTCTAAATCTGTTGTCAATCAGCCTTGTGACGATAGCTTCACTGTTATGCGTTCGTGCATATTTTTCGCCACATTCTCGGGAGTTAATTTTGATGTGTTCTAGTGGTTGCTCATGCGTCATAACTTGATCTTCTTGGGGATGCACTTTGCCATTGCGAAACGTACGTGTTGAGACGTGGGTAATAGACAATGTCAGCTCAATACTACCTACAGTATATGCAAATTCGCTTCTCGCGACGTATGTTTTGTTCTCAACGCCACTTTTGATACTCTAATCATACTTTATCCAGGTTGAACATGCGAAAACGACTCAGGGTCGATCGCATGTATTCGAGCGAGAGAGACCAGAACAACGGTGCAACCCCTATGCCCAGCCCTCTCAACAAGAATTTTTCAGTTCGTTGATTTTGTCACATGATCACCTTTACAGATAGTGATCAATTGCGCACTTTGTCGTCGTAACAGAATCGTTTCCTTGTCCCATCTGCGGTGCAAAAGAGTGTAAGTATCTAAAATTTCAAAACGCTATAGTTGTCGGTTCTATCCCTGACTAAATATGCGTTTTTCAAGGTGCAGCTTAACGTCAACGTTGAGACAACCGTTGTTTCACAGATAGACGAGGAGAAGGGTCACTTCGAGATTGAATCGCCCACGCTCGCTCCGTTCGACGAAGAACAGTCCACAGACGTGGATCGGGACAGCTCAGACAGGTCGGATGAGAAATACCCCATCATCGCATGATGATGTGACTAGAAAGCACCTGTTTTCAGAGTTTGTCTTCATTATCCTTATTCCCTTTTTGTTTCCTCTCACACCTTAGCTGCTTACCTCGTCGCTCTTGACTTTGAATTGCTTGAATATTTGTACTATATCATTTCATCCTGCAACTTCCTCGCACATACGGTCACAGATACTACAGCACACGCACACGCTCTTTTTTACTTGACTCGTTCACGCATCGCTCTTTCAATTTTCAACTCTATCATTTACTGTGCTCATATAGTTGACATCAATGTACCATGCGGAGGATATCCAAGGTTTGGAATACAATTTCTGCTGATTGCGCTATTCTTGGGCACTCTAAGAAGCTATGGAGCGAAGGCTCCGAGCTAAAGCGGTTAGCGATACAGTTTGACACTTAGGTAACCTGAGTGGCCGTGGCGTCACGCACAAACTTTGGGCTCGGTCTCGATGTCGGTGTTTTTTTTTTCCTGTCAGTGTCATTTGGAACTTATTTATTATCTTGATGCGACGTCTAATGGTCACGGCCAGCGCGTACTATTTATCTCCGTTTGAGATCGAAATATTGACAGGGCCATGATAATCGATCCATGAAATGTCAGCCGAGACGACTTGAGATCGCTACCAGTCTCCTCACTGGCGCCTGCCGCATGGCCTAGCCTTATTATCACCGAGGCCAGGGTCTCAAGCTAAGACGGATGGGCCAGATATCCACAGATGTATTTGTAAATCATACTGAAACCGAAGTTGTCATCGAAATTCCCTCTGAGAGCAACCAACAAATATCGCCCGAAGACAACGCTGACTCATTCCACGCGGTGTCCGAGCAGAATATCTCGTAGCTCGCGTGTCGTTTTGTCATGCCACGCTGTATCCCGAACATACCAGTCTCGGCGGACCATGACATGCCACTGAGATTGCGAAGAGAACAAATCTAGCAGACAAAAGTTGACGTTTCGATTGGCATCGGTCTCCCTGAAACGGATCACCTCACTTGAATATCGAGACTCGAGAGATCTTCTGTGAAACACTCATGTACTAGTAGTATGCAAACTGGCCTGAAAGCGCTCACAGCTTGAAACACGTACCTCGCCTAACCTGGGAATAACTGCAATACCATCAAGGAAGCGAAATATACACGGAGAAGCTGGTTAATAGAGATCGTGAGTACCAGCTGAGACATTTGGATGGTATCAGAGTCGTCAGTTGGTGGAAGTTCGAGCTCGAGATGGATCCGTGAACGTCGACGCTCCGGACCGAGGTCGGTGTCACGTCCCCGGAGGGCTTTCCGGCCCGAAGCACGGCTGCGCGGGGGTGAACTGCGAGGGCGGGTGGGTAGCGAGCAGTTCACCAACCTACGCGAGGTTGCCCGGCGGGACGACGTCAGGACCGCGAGGTAGCCAGCAGGAAGACGCTCTCCCACGTTTTCCTTTCCGAACATTCATGAAGTTTGAAGTTCAATACGATAACCTCGGCCTGGTTGCACACGCTCAGTCAGAACTGGCATAGAGTCTTGGACTTGAACACCAGCCTCGAAGCTTGAACAGCCACAGTAACTCTTACTTGTGACAACTACCCAAGACTCGGAATCGGTCCACTTGTCTTGCACGCGTTTTGATCAAGCCAGTCGAGTTGGGCGAGATACAAAGTTGGTGAGCCCAGCCGCAATCATGATGGCGGTGGTCTGACGCATGGAAGGACCAAAAATATCAGCACCAATGGTAGCCATGACTCGGCCGACTGCGAAGGTGCTCGCAGTCGGCCACGCGGTGATCAGTGTTAATCTCTATTTTTGTTTCATCCCAAGTACTAATTGAACATGCCTCTATCACACAAGGGCGCAAGAACCCTTGTGTATGTCATTCTCAATTTGAATGGATATTTGTGTTCGCTGATCAACAGCTTAGTTTGAAGCTGAAGTAGTCGCCACCCTCGCAGTCACTATTTCTAATTTGGCTATTTTTGTTCGCACACCACACCGAAATATCCTCTCGGGAATTAATACACACACCGACATCCGCCTTTGGATGTCTTTTCAGTTCATTCCCTCCTAATAGAAATGTGACTACGTTTTATCGGACGCGAGACGTCACGTTTGGTTCCGAGGCGTCTGGTACTTAAAGCGAACAAGCTATTTCGAACTCATAACGTCGACCCTCTACGTATACCAATGTCCATAACTCCGGCTAACCCGCAGTTCCTCCAGTCTCTGACACCAGAGATTCGATCATCGGTGGCCGAGCGGACCGAATCGCTTTTATTGAAGATTATCCGCACGAACATCAACATGCAGTATGCGTCCAGGACCCCCACCCTGACTGGCTTTCGCGATGCCATTTCTGCCCACGATTCCGTTTCGGATAATGCCACACTGATCCAGGATTTCCGACATTGTGTCCCTTTTAGTGATTACGACGCATACAAGCCCTTCGTGGCCGCATTCGATAAGAGCCCTTGCAAGGAATCAGAGGTCACGAACCTCTTCGCACCAGGTCTTCCCTATTTCCTTGCCCCTTCGAGCTCGACTTCCGGAAAGGCACCGAAGATCTTTCCGAAATATAGTCCCCTTTTCATCAATGCGGTGTCTGATTCCAAAGGGTTCGTGGCTCTGATAATGTTTTGCGGCTACAGCCAAGTCAAGGAGGTAGAGCGCGAACCTGGTCAAATAATAAAGAGGATACCCATCACCATCGGTTCTGTTGGGATGGCGCGCGCGATTCTTGGTTGTACTGATTTCGAAGGTGATGAGGCTCGGATGTCCGCGATGGGTGAGCAAGGAACGTACATATACTCGTGCAATGTTGAAACCCATTACATGTAGTTCCTGGTTTCGTCGCTCCGTGGGCGGCGTTTGTGATCAAACATCACAAGTCGTTCTTGACGGTGCATGCGCTCTTCACTCTCGTATGTCGGGACCTGGATCGCATCATAATGGTGTTCTCGACTCTCTTTTATGATTTCATACAAAACATGGATGAAGGGTGGGACCTGTTATTATCCTCCATCGAGAATGGCACGGTGCCCGCTGACCTACCGGGCGTGAGCGAAGTACACTCACACTTGCAGGCAAGTCGTATTTCTGTCAGTGAGTGGTACGACCTTTGGATCTCAAATTGGCTCAGGCTCACTTCCATGCAAACCCGGTTCGAGCTGCGGAACTCCGCGGAATTGGATCCCCTTTTTCGTGTGAAGGATGGGCTGCGCGTGTTTGGCCCAAGCTCACGGTGATAATGTTTGGGTGCGGTGGTTCGTTTGCTACTGTACTTCCAAAGGTAAGGGAAAGAAATTCCTTTCCCGTGTCTGTCTTGAAACCTGTGTACAGGTGAAATTAATCGCTGGGGCAAGCATCGCTATTCATTCTACCGCTTACGCGTCATTGGAATCATTCATCGGCCTTCCTCCTCGACCAGGCGATCTTGACAGATTTGTCCTTAAGAGTAAGGATTTCATCGAATTCTTGGATATGTCCGCAGAGGAGCTCCCAGAGAGCCTTCTCCAGGCAGTATGTTTTCCCGTATTTTGGGACTGGAAGCGCATTTTCTTGATCCATTTGTTTTTTTCAAGTGGGAATTGGAGGTGGGAAAGCAATATGAACCTGTGGTGACCACCAACAACGGCTTGTGGCGTTACCGGATGGGCGATATAATCGACGTTGTAGGCTTCGATCCCGTCGATGGTTCACCCGTTTTCATTCTCTCTGGAAGAAGAAGGCACGTCTCTTTCATTGTTTACTACTGAGCGTATTTCCTAAAAAGAAGTCACTTTTCCCCCATAGTTTGGCGATCCGCTTGGCTGGAATCTTGATACCTGACACGAGCCTGATGTCAGCGGTCCGAGCTATTACTCCGGACGTCATGCAGGTCAGCGAGTTTGCGACGGTATCCGACCATCGTCACGGGCCATCGACTGTTGGATACTTGATCGAACTCACAGGAACGCTCGGTTCGTTACACGTCCAACATTACCATGGGATCTTCTAATGATGTCAAACTATACTAGGTCCAAATGCGCATCTCACAAGGCTAAAGTTGACCGAGGGTCTCGTGGACGCTCACCCCCACCTTCGAAATTACCTCGATGAGTCTCGCGTCGGGCCCCCTACGGCGCGCATCGTGGGATCTGGCACGTTTGCGGCGTACCGACAATGGCGAGCAGAGAAGATGAACGTCGGTCCTGGGCAGGTGAAGGTCCCGGTGGTCATGCTGGACGCTGCCTCTATAGAATGGGCGATGGAGAGGGTGGTTGATGAACTTTGACAGATTGGCGACTACAGACGTCGGTATCGAATAGGACCGGTCCTTTGTGTACGAGTGAATGCTGCCACGCACCAAGGCATTCCGTTTGCAAATGTGGTCGGTATTTTAGGGCTCGGGGGATCCGAACGTTAGCGTTGGAGTGGGCCGAGAGGGAAGGACCAGGCTCAGCGCCTGACACGCGATGGATGCCTCACGAACAACAGACGAGGGTGGCTCGGCCACGGCCGAGCAGGGCCTAAGCTGCCGACCTCCGCTCCCCTACTCCAGCGTTGAAATGCTAGGGTTTGGTAAGACAATGGAGGGTAGTCATTGCGGCACTGCATCGTGCCCTTCTTTCTACTTCGGGCGTGATTGTGTTTTGAGATGGGTTTTTCTATTTGAAAGTCGGTTCTCCCCCTTTTCCTGATCGTTTTTTAGGTGATTTCGACTGACATCCTTCAAGAACTCGCGAATTTACGTTCAATTTCAATACGGCAAATTCATCCTGGCTGTGGCACAAGGCTAGTACCCCTCGACATCACACCCTCTCCGAGTTGAAAGCGTGCATGATATTGCTATGCAGATCGGCGAGCTCTTGAAGGAAGCCGGTTCACGCACCGTCGCGGAACTTCGGGTGTAATGGAACAGATTAAGCCAGAGTTTCGGATTAGACGCCAGCCTTGCAAGCTTGAACCGTGACGATATCTACATGCAACGACTACCCATGCAGATCCACGACCAGGGCCACTTGTTTTGCGTGTGTTTTGTTGCCATTCGAGTTGAGCGAGAAACAGAAGTTTGTGGGCTCAGTCGCAATCATGATGACAGTTGTCTGACGCATGGAAAGACTCAAAATATCAGCACCAGTGGTGGCCATGACTCGGCCGAATGCAGCGCCTTTGCAGTCAACCACGCAGTGATCTGTACCATCGTCTGGTTTGGTCTCTATTTTGGCTTCATTCCGCGCACCAAAATATGCCTCAATTACACAGGGGAACTGAAGTAGTTCCCACCCTCGCAGCCACTGTGTTAAACCCGGCTATTTTTGTTCGCATACCACACCGAAATATCCTCTCGGGAATTAATACACTCACCGACATCCGCCTTTGGGTGTTTTTTTTCAGTTTTGTTTCTTCTAACAGAGATGTGACCATGCTTTATTGGACGCGAGACATTCCGTCTTGTTCCGAGGCGTGCGGTGCCATTTGCTTGGCACTTAAAATGAACGGGCTATCTCGGACTCGCACCATTGACCCTCTACGTATACCAATGTCTCTAACTCCGGCTAACCCGCAGTTCCTCCAGTTTCTGACGCCAGAGATTCAATCATCGGTGGCTGAACGAACCGAATCACTTTTATTGAAGATTATCCGCACGAACATCAACACGCAGTATGCGTCCAAGGCCGCCATCTTGGCCAACTTTCGCGACGCTATTTCCACCCATGGTTCCATTTCGGATAATGCCAGGCTGATCCAGGATTTCCGAGATCGTGTCCCCTTCAGTGATTACGACGCATACAAGCCCTTCATGGCGGCATTCGATAAGAACCCTTGCAAGGAATCAGAGGTCACTAACCTCTTGGCACCAGGCCTTCCATATTTTCTTGCACCATCGAGCGCGACTTCCGGAAAGGCACCGAAGATCTTCCCGATACAGAGGCCCCATTTTATCAATGCGGCGTCCGATTCCAATGGTCCAGCGGCTCTGATAATGTTTTGTGGCTACGGCCAAGTTAGGGAGGTGGAGCGCGAACCCGGTCAGATAGTGAAGAGGATACCTGTCACCATCGGTTCTGTTGGGATGGCGCGCGCGATTCTTGGGTGTACTGATTTCGAAGGAGATGAGGCTCGGATGTCCGCGATCGGTGAGCAAGGAACGTTCACATACTCGTGCCATGTTGAAGCCTATTGCTTGTAGTTCCTGGTTTCGTCGCACCGTGGGCGGCGTTCGTGGTCAAACATCATAAGTCGTTCTTGACGGTGCATGCGCTATTCACACTCGCATGTCGGGACCTGGATCACATCGTAACGGTGCTCTCAACTCTCTTTTATGACTTCATACAAAACGTGGAGGAGCGGTGGGACTTGTTACTGTCCTCCATCGAGAATGGCATGGTACCTGCTGACCTGCCAGGCGTGAATGAGGTGCACTCACACTTGCAGGTAAGTCGTGTTATCTATCAATAGGCGGTACGGCTGTCGGGTCTCAGCTTGACCCAGGCTCACTTTCATGCAAACCCGGTTCGGGCTGCGGAACTCCGCGGAATTGGATCTCCGTTTTCGTGTGAAGGATGGGCAGCGCGTGTTTGGCCCAAACTTACAGTGATAAAGTTTGGATGCGCTGGCTCATTTGCTACCGTAGTTCCAAAGGTTGGGGGAACTTAGAAACAGTCCTTTTCCTGCGTCTGTTTTGAAACTTGCATCCAGGTGAAATTAATCGCCGGGGCAAGCATCGCCGTTCATTCTTTCGTTTATGGATCGTCGGAATCGTTCATAGGTCTTCCTCCTCGACCAGACGATCTTGACAGATTTGTCCTTATGGATAAGGATTTCATCGAATTTTTGGATATATCCGCAGAGGAGCTCCCGGAGAACCTTCTCCAAGCGGTATGTTTTCCCGCGTTCTGGGACTGGAAGCGCATTTTTTTGCTCCAATTGTTTTTTTTTGTTTTTTTTAATAAAAAAAAAGTGGGAATTGAAGGTAGGAAAGCAATATGAACCTGTGGTGACCACCAACAACGGCTTGTGGCGTTACCGGATGGGCGATATAATCGACGTTGTGGGCTTCGATGCCGTCGGTGGTTTACCCGTTTTTATTCTTCGTGGAAGAAGGCACGTCTCTTTCATTGTTTTCTACTGTGTGTGTTTCCTGAAAAAATGTTTTTTCCCCTGTAGTTTGGCAATCCGCTTGCCCGGAATTTTGATACCTGACACGAGCCTGATATCAGCGGTCCGAGCCATTACGCCGGACGTCATGCAGGTCAGCGAGTTTACGGCGGTGTCCGACCATCGTCACGCGCCTTTGACCGTTGGATACTTGGTCGAGCTCGTGGGAACGCTTGGTTCGTTACCCGTCTTGCGCTCACGTCGAACTACCACGAGATCCTCTAATGGATGTGAAACTACATAAAACTTAATAGGTCAGAACGCGCATCTCGCGAGGTCGAAGTTGACCGAGGGGCTCGTGGCCGCTCATCCTCACCTCCGGAATTACCTCGACGAATCTCGCGTCGGATTCCCTACGGTGCGGATCGTGGGACCTGGCACGTTTGCGGCGTACCGTCAATGGCGAGCAGAGAAGATGAATGTCGGCCCTGGACAGGTGAAGGTCCCCGTGGTCATGCTGGACGCTGCTTCTATAGAGTGGATCGTGGAGAGGGTGGTAGATGAACTTTGACAGGTTGGCGCGGGTTACTGACGCCAATGTCGATATCGAATAGGACCGCGGTCCTCTGTGGTACAAGTGTATCCATGCACCAAGGCACTCCGTTTGCAAATGTTGTCAATATATTTTCCGCTTATTTCAGCGTCGTCGGGGAGACCCGAATTGTATGGTACACGCTTCGTCTGCGTAACGGATAAGATCATTCCGACGCCTCACATCATCGCGCTCCACTACTGTACGTTACTTAGCTGCTTTCTCTTTCTTCTGACGTCACTGAGCCACTCGTGATTTCCTTGTTTCTTATACCGTATATATGGCCCCGACTATGTACGGTACGAGCATCGAAGGAGACACCCGTATTACGTAGTTTCTCACCTCTAACCCCCACTTTGGAGCTCGGTTTGTGTGTTAGTTTCTCTCTTTCCACCCGTCGTTTTTTTAGGTCTTTTCGACCGACGTTCCTCAAGTGCTCGCCAAGTTCAGACGGACAATAACCGCAAATGTGCCTCAAACAACAGCTGTCCGCCGACCAGGTGATTCTCAAACATAATAACACAATCTCGTGCTCATTTTGCATGCATACATACACATGTCGGTATACCATCAAATTGTCACTTTCCCTCATGCCCGACCGTAGATATCTAGGGGCGGACGAGAATATGTTCTCTGAGTAAACCAAATAAACACATTTATTAGCCACAAGACACTTGGATCGAAGAAACACGACAAAAAAATTAACCAGAAACTCACGGTGGGCGCGGGTTTATTGCCCAAGATGGTCTCGATCTTGTCGAGGACCTCGGGCGTCAGCTTTGGGATCACGTCCAACGCTTTCAGATTATCCACGACCTGTTCCGGTTTCGAAGCCCCGAGGATTACCGTGCTCGTGTTCGGGTTCTTGGCCACCCACGCCAACGCCAGGTGAGTCACGGAGCAGCCGAGTTCTAGCAAACGCATACGGAATCAGCGGGTGGGTTTTTTTCGTTGAGCGTAACTTCTTTTTCTTTTTTTGCTTATTCAAGACATTACGAACCAGTTTCCGCAAGCTGTGTCAGCTGCTTCACCTTTTTGATCTTGGCCAGGCCCTCTTCCTCATTCAGACTTTTGAGCGCGTCCTTGAAGAAGTCGGAATGCGCGGCGAATCGCGAGTCCTCTGGGATCCCATTGTTGTACTAGCCGGAAAAAAACCAAAAAAACGTTTCCAATGAGAAAAAAAAGATTTAGCACTGCTTTAGAACGACGACATACCTTGCCGGTCAGAAGACCGCTTGCTAAAGCAGACCATACTGTCGTTCCGATCGCGTACTTTGAATACAGAGGTGCGTATTCGCTCTCGGGGCGCTCGCGGTGGAACATGCTAGTATAGCCGCTCAGGTAACGGATTCTAAATCACGCACGGGAACCCCACTTACTGGTGTTGACACTGCTCAGCGATCGGGGGAATAAGGTTCAGCTTGTCAGCAACGTCTAACGCGAATATTATACTCATTAGCATGCTTCCTTGGAATGCGCGAAAGCTGGACACTCACGATATGCTTCCTCGATATCGCGGGAGGTCCATTCTGAAGTTGCCCAGTAGAAAGCCTGAGTCGGAAGTGAGGTGAATTTTCAATGGCACTGAAACGCGCGCTATCCTTACCCAACCTTTATTGATGACGTAGTTGAATGCACGAACGATCTCGTCAATGGGAACTATATTACTACGTCAGCGTTAGCGCATACGAGAAAAACAATACAGCGACCTGTATAATCGGGACGGTGGGCGAATATGACATCGACATAGTCAAGGCCCAAGCGTTCCAAGGAAGCTTGTGTACCTTCGATAATGCTAGAAAACGTGAATAAGTAATCAAGTATTCAGCCATAATAAATGTCGAATTGTCCATACTGTTTCCTAGAGAGACCAGTATCATTGGGACCGGAACGCGTGCCAAAGAACAGTTTAGTCGTGATGATCATGTCAGATCGGCGGTATCCAAGCTCCCTAATGACACGCCCCCTGCGTGAAAGAGAAGTCTGTTTGAGCTCTTGCAACGGCTACAGTGATACGGAATATATATCACATTTCGATCTCTGATTGGCCTTTGCTGTAGCTCTCTGCGGTATCGAACATGTTGATCCCGTTCTCATAAGCAACTTTAATGATTTCCTAGGGGAGACGTTATCAAACCGATCTGTTCCAATTTCCGTTAAATTTACTTTGACCGGGTCGCCGACGACGGTTCCTCCGAGCGTCAACCCTGTGACACGCAATGAGTCGGGCAGACATGTCAAGAAATCCCTCCACTTACATCCACCGAGCGAGAAGAGCGGAACACGCAAGCCGCTCGGGCCGAGGCGACGGAACGGCATGCCCTTTGGGTCGAAGTCGTACTGAACGGTCGCAGCTTCGGACATCGATGCGGGGATCGAGAAAGTGAAAAAGGAAGGGCTCGATGACAAGCCCTGAACTCGCGATTAAATATCGGGCACATGAGTAAGCACCAGCTGATGGCATCACTAGACACATGCAGAGTTGTCTTTGCTGACGAATATGTGTTACATACGCATGTGCCTGCTTATCTTCGTGCTGTCGTGCTGTGAGCAAGATTCTTCGATGAGAAGAATCGCTATAAAAAGAGCCTGCCGCTGATCAGTTTCATCATATATTTCTATTGCATGATTCTCAAGGTGCCGGGATCTAAGAGAGCTCTGCCAGGAGTGGCCTTGACCTCTTCAACCCAGTGACTGCTAGGTGCTACCCGTCATCATCGTTACACATAACTTACTAATGTTCACAACAATCGCACCAAAGGTTGGTAAGCATGACACGTTCAGTCGGGTTCGCCGGCCGTGGCCCGGGTCAAAGATGTTGCAAGACGGCTGGCCGCTGTAGGTGACTCAGTGAATGCGGAATGCAAGTTAAACATGTTTCATTACCTCGCTGAACTATACACCAAAAGTCTCGAACTGCGTATGGGCGTGTACCGGTGGTTCCGGCTAGTTTGGCAAGGGTAGTGTCAGCCTCGATTTCCTCAGGAGTCTCTTCGTTAAGGTTCTTTTTGTTGCAGAGCGAACGCTCGAGAATCATCTTACAGGACTCGATACCAACACCAGGGTTGATTGCGAAGGATTGAGAATAGATGCGGATAGAGAATATCTTCTTGGATAAAACAAGGTCTCGTAAGACACAATTCGACTTGAGTTGCGTTCCAAGTCTATTTCGGATAATCTTGCAAGCCGGATTCTGCGTCATTACAGATTTCGTGTCGAGATGCTATACGCTCCACAGTCCTTACAAGGTGGTAGCGACTGGTTATCCAGCCAGCAACCATGATTTTGCTTCGTGCTTACCCTGAGCCAAGTATTCCGAAATAACTAATCGATACGTACACGCATGTGAAGCACAGCCTCAACCACACCACTCAGCACAGATACGTTCGCACGTCGATCGTCCTCGTCGTCGTCGTTTATGTCTCACTTGTACTCCCCGACACTGCATCCACCGCATCCACTGTGTTCCTCGCACATGCGCTTAAAATCTCTGCGTCCGTGTGGTTGGACTACCGCAATGACGCCGCGAGTTCGATCTGGTTCGCGGTCGGATCGCCGGGGTGCACAAGCAAGGTGGATTCGGGGGAGGTGTTCGTTCGAGTGCGGTTGCGCCTGCGGAGGTGATGCGCGTTGACTCTCGAGGAGTATCGATCTCGACTACAAACGATTTCTCATACCACCGGTAAACCTCACTTTGATGTGTCCGCTGTTCGAAGCCAACATTCACGCCACAATTAGCCAGACGTGGAATGGAGTACCTCGAGAACGCACCCTCATGTAAGGTTCTGATTGGAGAACCGCTCATACGTCGACTCGGAGGCTCTACCGACCAAAGTGATGACCAATTAAACAAGTACTACTACCTTCTAATCTCCGTTTCGAATGTCTTCTCAGATTCCCTCTGCAGGATGGCCAAGCTAAACTTGCGACCGAGCTCGCGATCGAAGAGAGTATCGCAAAGATCAACCAGAAACATGCGGAGATCGACTCGGAGAAGCACGAGCTTGAATATGCGTAAGGGAGAGGATGAACACGTTCGAGGTGGCTCAAAAGGCGCGCATACATTCACTCGTTTTTGCTTGCTCTGACCACCATTATGAAGCAGACGAGACGTAGGTGATCCATGTTCAGATCGAAGCCAGGAGTCCCAAGGCAAAAGAACACTAGTCTCGAATTACCAAGATCAGTGCAAAGCAGACATCGCAGTGAGCGATATACCCTGGCCAGGACGGCTGCCAGTCTAAAGGTTGCTAGGTGACATGGAGCGGCAGCAGACAGCGCAGCTCAGTCACTGTGACGGTTATACGCGTCGATTCGTTTTCGTCCGCGGATATTGTATTAAAACTAATGTGAACAAGGTGAACTTGCAACAGGGGGGCGCGGGGCACATGAAAAACATGTAGGTACGCCCATTTTTATCACAGATTTACCTGGTAGCTCACCACCACTTGTATTCGTAGGATGTGCGAGGTGGTGTTGAGGAGTTGTGAGTCTTCCTCTGACAAGCAAATGCATCTTCAAGCTGCTATTACGTCGCAAGACAAGGTTGTTGATCATGCCGCGCGTCTAGGGCAGGGTGAACGCGTCGATTGCTCTCACGTGTGTTGCTGATCTACCGTTCTGTTTGTAAACCATACGGAGACTTTTCATAGGTTCGGGGCAGTATGAGAACAGGTGTTCTGCACTGCGTGCGGTGCACTCCACAACATGATCATCGAAGCTCCCGCCCGGGGACAGGCCCATATCAATTCCGCACCCAAAACGTCGGTCGTGCCTCGTTCGTGGATCCCGGTACGGATCCATATACTGGAAAGTGCCCCGTGACTGTAAGCCTCATCAAAACTAAATTCGCCAAATTCTTGCCCATTCTCGAATAACCTCGACCAATGCAAAGTGATGCCAGCGTGGCGCATCGTCACGCTTGCGGGTCAGCCAATCGATTCTTCAGGTCATGATGTCGGGAACCACGTCACGCTGTCACTCGCTGGATGCGATATATGTATATATTCTTTTTGTCTGCACAGATTATCACTGTAGGAGGGAATACGGAACCAGGGTTAGTCGCTGAAAGTCATGCATGGTTCCGTTTTCGGAGGCCATGCCCAGTAAGAAGAGTTGGAAGGACATCGTGAATCCGTCTTGCGGTGAAAGGGCAAGATATAATATTTCTCTACGTTTGTGAGAGAAGAGAGGGTGGCATTTGGTTGGTATAGACGTTGGGTTCCCTGGCTTCGTTCGCGTGCCATTTGTTGGGTGCGGGATATATTCATATATATTCCTTTTGGCTTATGATAACCCTAGGACCATAAGACGAAACGCAGAATTGCAGTTGGTCGATAATATGCATCTGTTTTCTGATGACATCACTTTCAGTGTGATGCCACCCAGGAAGTGTAGGAAGAATATCTTGAATCTGTCTGGCAGTGAAAAAGGTAGGACAATAACACCTCTCTACATCTGTGGGAGGGGAGAGGTTCTCTTGTCTGCACTCCAAGTCCTGAAGGCGAAGAGGCATGGTTTCCCCCTTTATATTGATGCTTATTCTACTTGCAGCCTGCATCTCTGTATCTTATGGAGAAGATTGACAGAACGAAGGTACCCATCGTCGCCAACAATATCAAAGATTGAACTAAGAAGGTCCGGTTTATCATCGTTTCGCTGACTCAGGCGTGCTTTCCTTTGTGTTTAGTTCTGTGGAGCCTCAGCGACGGGCTCCATCATTCATGATCAAACAAACGACGTGTTTGAACCGAGCGTGGTCGCCGAAAACGGGCTGAACGGAACTGGCAGGACCGGCGGACGAGACAAAGGGCGGAAAGAAAAGGTGCAAAAACCGTGCCCAACCTTCTAGGGCAAGCCATTTGAGATAAATCGTTAGCGGACAGGAAATGTATATAACGCTATTTTACTCATCGTAAAATCTCTCTAATTATTCCGCACTGTTGTCTGCTCGTATTGCGGACTCCTGCACTGGCATATCGCATGGGAATATTGCACTCACAAGTGCATGTAACCCTTACCAACGCACCGCGATCCGGCGCGGTAATCCTATGGGCGCCTGAGAATTGCAATGACCCACGCTCACCGAGGTTGTACAGGCTGCGACAGGGTATTACCCTTTCCCACCTCCTCGGGGTCAAGCGTCGCCTTAGATGAAGTATGGCCGGTTCAAAACATGTTTGAGGGGTCCAACAGACTTGGAGGCAAACAACAAAAATACCTCATTAGTCGGGCGTCAGACCAGAGAGAAATGACCTTCTGGATCAACGGTTATGCTTCTAGCGAACACCGCGCAAAAGGTCGTCCGAAAACATCTAATTCGTGCTTCGCTTCTGTAAGATAGTTCAAACACCTTGGGCACGAAAACGAAACTCGATGTCGAATATATTTTTGGCTGCGAATGGTAGCAGGGTGTCACATGGGGGTAACGTAGATCAATGACGGATATGTTGTTATTTTTTTCCGTGAGGTTACAGAAATGACGAAGGCACAAATCTACGGTTGACGGGTTATCGAAAAGCGTAAACCGCAAAGACTACGACATCAAGAAAAGGCACGGAAAAATTGAACGAAATACGCCTGGAGAGATGGACTTGCTTCATTTACTGTCGCGTTGTGACTCGAGGTGGGCGCACTAAGAGCCGTGAAGTGAGAGATACCCTCGCTAGATTGTTAGAAGCCTAGCGTACTACTGGCGGCCAGAAACACTGATGGATCAGGTGGGCGTGAACAGGACCATGCTCTATACGAACAACAGGTACAAGGAGTGACTCTGCTCTGACTCTGCTCTATATAGGCGAGGCAAGACTACATATATACTGTGCTGCACGTGATATGTAGCTAACGGCAGCATTGACTCTTCGACCGAACGAACGACCATCGAGTTGTTCACTTTCCAGCCTTAACCGTCCTCGCGCACACCATGCAGATTGAAGAAATCAGAGAAAAAATTGGCCGCTTCCGGATTCTTGTCATTGGCCGAGCTAATGCGGGTAAAACGACAATTCTGAAGAAAATATGCAACTCTACGGAAGATCCAGAGATCTTTGACGATAAGGGGTGGAAGGTATTTGATCGTGCCCTACTTTACTTCTTACAGTACAGGGATCCACTGAGGGTGTGTGATTAGGTCGATCCCAAACAGATCCAGGAATCTGCTGAGGTGAGTGCAACTCGCTCAGTGTGGTATTTGTGTATCAACCACCACTTCCCAAGCGAGGGCTCCATAATATCAAGAACAAAATGATCTTCAAAAGTAATCAAGATTTTGTCTTTCATGACTCATGTGGGTTTGAAGCTGGGGGCATCAATGAGTTCAAGCAAGCAAAAAATTTTGTTGAAGAACTTGCAAAGACTACACATCTCAAGGAGCGAATTCATGCTATATGGTAAATCTTGATTATAGCATAGTTAGCTGAAAGGTATTTGATGTTGAACAGGTACTGTATTCCAATGGACCAGTACCACCGACTGGTCCTAACTGCAGAAGAAATGTTTTTTGATGAATGTGACACAGGGAGTGGTAAGTCATTTTGCACTTTACTAACCTTTACTCAGTCATTTCACAGTTCCAGTTGTGGTTGTGTTCACAAAATGTGATGCATTGGAAGCCACTGCTTTTGGAAAGCTAAGCCATGAAGACAAGTCACTCCCACCAGATGAAAAACTAGCAAAGATGAGTGAACATGTGAAGGAAATGCTGAGAACAAGTACTGGGTGGGAAAGGTTAAAAAAGAGGAAATATCCTCCAAAGGCTTATATACATCTAAAAGGTATGTAATATAATGAAAATGGATTTGTGATTAGTGTGACTTTTGTTTAGACATGCACAAGTCTAGTGATGGATGCAAGCTTCTATTGGAAAGAACAGCAGAAACATTGAATGAGGAGGCCTTACAAAAGTTGCTAGTCACAACACAGCATTCAAATATTATGATCTGCATTAAGTATGCTATTAAATGGTAGGTGATAAAAGACAATAGGTTAAGTACTCACATTTTTTAGGGTTCTCCTGCCATTTATTGCCAATCATTACAAATCAATCTTGCCACTCAATAAAAAAGAGTGTGAATTGATGGTGAATCAAATTTCAACATGGTTTCCACACACCAAGGTAAGAAGATATTAAAAATAAATAGGAAATAGGCATGACAAAGATTACTAGGAGGCAAGTAAACAGTTTGATTCTGAAAATAAAATTCATTTGATCTTGGCACAATGGTCATTGATAGCATGTAAGGAAAAATTTACATGCATTTACATTTTTGATGGCATCAATTGATGATTTATTATTTTGCTGTGTCATTCTTCATTAATACATAGGAAGTAAGTAGTGTGGATCTAACTGGGGATTTAAAATGAAGCTGATGGATTTGTGTTTGTGTTGACTATTCATCACTAATTCATAGCATGTAAGTAGTATGGTTCTAATTAGGGATTTAGAATGATGATGACTGTGTCTGTCATGGCCATTGGTCACTAATTCATAGTGTGTAAGTGGTGTGGATCTAATTGGGGACTTGGGATGGAGCTGATGGATCTGTGTCTGTCCTGGCCATTCATTGGTCACTGATTCATAGGGTGTAAGTGCTGTGGAAATAATTGGAGATTCAGATTGAAACTGATAAATCTATGTCTGTTGTGGCTATTGTTATGACCTTCCAGGCGCAAGCCCTTTAGATACCACACTGGCTGGACAATCTTACAGCGACCACTATAGCTGGCAAGGTAATGAAGAAGTGTTGAATGAAAATAAGACAGAGATAGGTGATAGCT
>JBBPKB010000007.1:0-32820 GCA_038089035.1 Boletellus dicymbophilus
CATCGTCATCGTTTCCTTTCTGCTCCCCACCAGACCATTTTCGTTCCCACAGTGGAAGGGGAACGTCTGGTCGTGATTGAAGTAATGGGTGGTTAGCCGGCAGGGCATTGCGAGCTTTCTGAAGACGTTGCATCAAGACCTCCCGCTCGGAAAGCAGCTCGTGCAAATAGTCGATAGCTAGTAGACAGAGACGGAGAGATGAGGATGAGTGGAGTCTGAGCGAGACAAACTCACTTTTCGACAGGACGACATTCTCGCTCCTAGGTCCCGCCCGTCCATCGGCCTTTTCTCCGTCGTCAGTCATTTCCTTTCCTTTCCCTCTTCGCCGGCTCTTGGATCTGCCGTCAGCAAGCTGTTGTTCCTCCTCCGCCAGGCACGCCTCTCTGAGCGCCGGCACGGTTTCGCAAAGGGCATCATATCCCCTACGAATGTTCGCCCTCCGTTTCTGCTCAGATTGGATGTGATTTGCCTTTTTCTGGGACGGAGACAACAAGGCCGCCCTGCTTTGCGGGAGAGCGCACGCGTCGTCGGCGGGGTTCGAAGAAGGGCGACGCCGTTTGTTCGACGGTCTTGCGTCGAGCGGGGGAGACCGTTTGGCAGACGAAGAGAGCCCCACGGCCGAGGAGGTTGACGTCAAGAGATCCACGGGAGATTGCCTAGACGATGACGACGACGAACTGTGATCGAATAAGTAGGGATCCGCGCGGGTTCGCTTCGAATCGGCGGCAGAATTTGCGACATGGTAGAAGGGAAGCTGGGCCTGCGAGTTTGATGATCCCGGATGTGAAGACGGTGGATTCGCAAGCTCGGGTCCATCGGCGTTGGAGTCGAGGGACCGCTGATGCCTCGGCGGGTAGAGCAGCGCGAGTGGATCAGACTGGTGCTGGAGCTGCCTCTGCGCCGATGTAACCGGGCTGTCGCACGGGGAGTATGGACCAGGCGGGAAGCGCCAGTTATCGCCGTCGAGCGACATGAGGTCCTTGGTGGCCTTTGTGAGCGCTTCTGTCCCACGCGCTGGCGGCATGTGCTCATGAGAGATCTCGAGCTGCGTGGTCCAGTCGAGGGGAAACGCGGTAGCATCGAGAAAGGACTGGAATGCACGGGACTCTGAAGGAGTGAGGAGGGACATTGTGTACGCCGAGGGGGAAGAAGGACGGAATCGACCACCTGTGCTGGGCTTCCCCGCACGCACTGGATTTCCGGTTTAGGGACGTGAATGTCACAGGCTACTACTGCGCAAGGATCACGGAGCCCCTAAATCGCACCAGTACTAGTAGTCCGTCCTCGCAGGCCCCGCCCGATACCTGTTCAAACACCGCGCTGAGCCTGTCGAGACGGCAGGTGTTTCACATTGGAAATAATCGATGGATCTACTGTCATGGAAGCGAGCTGTCATCCCACTCTTTCCTCCAGGTTTCATCTATCTCGATGCCAATTTCAAAACACGAGGACCTGATTTTCATCTTCATTTATCACTCTACATTATGCACAAACCCAAATACGCTACGCTATTATAGCTGTGAGCACTACTACTCAAGTCTGATATACTAACGCCAGATGGCATGCTACAGGTCACGTGGAATCAATCTACTTGCGTGCCTCCACAGTGAAACTTGATCGGTAACCTGTCCCCGAAAGGCTGCCGGGTACAAGCATCGCCAGGTAGCCACTACGGCCCGTTATTGGCGGACAACTGTTGTGGTACTAGGTGCTAGATCAATGCGATTCAAAGGGAGAGAAACACGACCGTTCCGTGAAAGGGAAGACGGGCGAAAAAAAAAAAAAAAAAAAAAAAGTAGGCCAGGAAGGTCAATATCCTTCAGTCGTCCGCGAGCAGATAGCGCGGTGCAAGATTTGACCTAATCGACACCGACAGCGAAACGAAACTGCCGGAAACACGACAAAAAAAACGTCAGTAAAATCAACGCCTGAATCATAAAAGGTCCCGCTTACAGACGCGTCGGAAACATCAACGTTAGACCCGCAATTCATCCGCACGGCGAACTATCCAGAATGGTTACATACGGAAAATTCGTTTAACCAGAGTCACGAATCTATGTTGAAACGGCGTGAACTGGTAATATAAGTGATACATGAAGCGCGGACTATGCAGGGACGAGTGGTGTGAGCAACCCCAAGGAAAAACTGTGGTATAGTTTAAAAAAGCGTATAGTATAAGGGTCAGGATCCGTCGACGTCTAAGGAGACATAACGCTGGCCTCGACATGCTGTGCAAGATTCGTAGTGGGATAGTCCACAGAAAGTCCCGAGGAAGAGTCTCAGGAACGCAGAGCGGCAACGGAGCAAAAAGGGAAATTGCAGTCGAGCAATATTCTACCGCTGGGCCGCCAATGTGGATAGGGACAACCCTCGTGCAAGCTCTGGCTTCCATGCGATTCTTCTAGACGCTTCGGCGTAGTCGACCCATTCTCTTCTTCGTTCCTTGCATTCTAACCAATCATTGTCTAAAGAGGTTACCTCAAGCTCGTAGAAGTGGTAGGTCGTCGAAGGTGACTTGATGGTCGTCACATATCGCGTGATTCTTCCATGAACGCCCGCTGAAAAGTCAAGAGCGAGGGGGGCAGGGAATGGGATAGGACATTCATCAGGAGATGAGATGACGGAGAGAGGGACAAAGGGTGAGACCTTCTTCTAAGGCTTCCCGTGAGGCTGCAGCCTCTAATATACCATCTGTGGACTCCCAGCCCCCTTTTGGTACTATAAAAAAACGGGGGGTAAGCTGGGAAGGTAACCAGACGGTCTAACGAAAGGCCCGACAGGAACTGCGGTGGACAAAGAGAAGGAAGGGGTGAAAAACACGCACAGACCCATAAGTCTTGACGTTTCCGGCTTGTGATGACGAGCACCTTGCCTGCGGCGCTCACAATCGGGATTGCGCAACATACCACGCGAGGAACTTCGCGTCCCTTGGTGCCCATTAATGCCTTTGGAAGCAGGTTTAGAGTGAGAGGAGAGTTGGGGGCGTTTCGGATCGTCATACCATTGTGGAGGGGGCTTAAGAGAGCAGTCGGATGAAGGAGAGCGAGATGAGAAGGTGAAGGAAGAGAATGCGAATTTTTTGAATGGAAGTGGTCGTGTGTCCGAAATTAAGCTGTAGCAGAAATGAAAGTGGACGACCACAGGGTTGCCACAGCGCACGCGCACGCACGTTCGCCGGCATTGCCACGGCACCAGGCGTCTGGCGCCACGGCATCCCCTAGATCCACCCATTGATGCACATCGTCTTCTGCAGGCACATGCAACCCTCTAATTTAAACGGTTCACGGCACTACACCCCCCGATTCCGTGTCTCGGAGCCACGCCGCCCAGTACATCTATTCACTCGCACCCCCCGTCTCTCGTCTACTCGTTCCACCTGAAACAGCCGGGTCAACGTGAGAGCAGCACAATCAAACAGATGTGATCCTTACGCCACCAAGAACATGCATAGGACACCAAATGCCATCGCTCCGAACTGGGCAACATTCATCAATATTAATCATCAGAATGTACCAAAAAAAGACAACCTCGCGCAGCGCCTGTGCTCCGCTTTTACTCTCCGCCAGCAATCTGGTTCCGTGACAAATCCATCAGCATCTCCATTACAACCACTACAATGCACTCACGTAGGCAACACAGCAACGGCCCCGATGTACAGAAATCCTCCGGCGACAAAGGGTATTACCTACGCCTCGCCATATGAAATTGCCTCGCAGAATTGCCGAGTAACCGACCCACCAGATCTGCAAGCTGCACCGTAGTGCCAAGGATGCCGGATGCGTCCTGCCTCACAGCAGCCGCCAAATCAATTGACACTGGCTCCACCCCGGAGGCTGAAACATTATGGATCGCTATCCCAATGAAGGTCCTATTACCAACAGGTTCACAGTGGAGCACAACCGCAGCCAAGTGCCACTCACCCAACCTAATCAACGTCGGTCGCGAAAATCTAAATGGAAATTTCCCTCAGATGATGAAAACGTACGAATGCACCAATCGCGGTCAAAAACTGCGACTGCATAGCTTGTCGCTTGCTAAATCCGCTACGGACCAATATCGAATAGTCTGCAATCTCGTGGGGTATTTCATGTGCAAAGCAGGCCAGGGTGGTAGTTGCGCCAATCAAGGGGGAAGAATAGAAAGACGCTGCCATGCTGGTGGCAAAATTAGTCACGAGGTACGCCCACATGTGCATCGTGACTCACGCCAAGCCATCCGTTCTATCAGAAGACGTTAGCACGGGCAGTTACACGACGGAGAGAAAAATCCATCCTACATGTTGTGGACAAAGTCACCAAAAAGGTTCAGATATGCTGACAGCTTCGAAGGGCCAGTCCCTGACTGGACCAGATCGACTTTTTCTGATGGGCCACTTCCTAATTCTTTCTCTCCGCCCCTGGACCGCAGACCGCCAACCGACCGTGCGATCGATATGCCAGAAGCAACGGCGTCGGCCGATTCATCTGATGTATGTGAGTGGGAGTGAGTGTGGCCGTGCGGGTGTCCACCGGCTTCTCCATCACCGAGAACCCGCAAGGTCTTCTCCATGATGAAAAACGCGGAGAAGCCAACAAAAACGCCTAGCCTGCCGACCAACGTTGAGTCATTGGGAATATGTATGTGTCAATCAGCGGTTCATATACCCGATCAATATGTTCCGCTTGTCTTCCACCATCACGAGATGGACACCCGAGTCCTGGTGCTCGCCAAGGAATGCGTGAGGTATTAGATGTAGGAAGACATCAGACAGGAGGCCCCCTGTCTGCACAATTCATAATATCAGATAGTTCTCGACACTGATGGAAAGCGGAAGCTAACGGCGAATGCGGTCATAGTGTTTAGGGTATTTGCATCGATTTCCGCGGGAATGAATGCAAGGATGAAGTTAGGCACCCTGGAACGTTGGTGGACTGAGCTTCGAAGTCGACAGGAACGAATGGACGTACGAGCTGATGTAAAAAGTTCCCAAAACTGCTCGAAATATTCACGAACGTGCAAGGAAACACGCAACGGAAAAGAACAAACCTGCGTTCCAACCAGGGCCAAAAGGAAATAACCAGCTGAACACCTGTCGCATAATGGGAGATTCATTATCTTCCACGGCGTGCTTGAGGTCGCTCAGCTTCTCGACTGCAGCACAGTCGTGGACGTCGGAAATCTGGTTCGTCGGAGCAGTCAGCGTAAAGCGGTTTGGGTAAAAAAAAAAAGTTTATTGAGTATTCACCCGCACGACCAAATTGGATTGCTCAGAACAGAGTACGGTGTGTGTAGTTAGTGCAAAACATAGTAAAAGAGCGACGAAAAGTGCGGTGCGTCCCATGTCAATGAGTTGGTGCAGCTTGAGCGAGCGTGTCACGTTGCTGTACACGGGCTGTTATGCGGCGGACGCGATCCGAAGTCCGAAATGAGGTCAGGCAACGTGTGCGGTGACAGGCCAACGCTGGGCGGAGTCTTCAGATCCTCTGAGAGATGGCCCAGGATGCCATCTACCCTTCTGCGACGGAGCAGCTTGCTCTCGCTGCAGCAGAGAAACTCATGGTCGCCTCAATGGCACGCTACGATCCCTCCCACGACGTGTTTCACGGTACAGCTTCCCGCATGCATTCAGTCTCGTTCGCCAGGCTCAACGTCTCGTGCGTCTGCTAGTCCAACGCGTAAGGAAGACGGCAGTGTCCCTTGCGCGCTCGCTTTCGCATGAAAACCCCGATCTGCTAGTCGTGGAGCTCGCCGCACTCTTGCATGACGTACTGGACAAGAAATACGTCCCAGCCGCCGAGTCTGCCGATCCTTACATATTCTTTCTGCCATTCTTTCAATCGCTAGTCAAAGATTTTGCGTTGGATCTGATCGGAGATGGTCGGGCTGCTCTTATTGCGCGAGTCGTCGACAATGTATCGTGGACGACAGAGAAGAGGTTGCGCGAAAGTGGCAAACTCGAAAGATGGCACGATTCGTGCGTAGAACTTCATTGCGTACAGGACGCCGACCGCTTGGACGCGATCGGGGCATTTGGTAAGTTATGGGTTTCAACCCGGGGACAACTTGACTGGATTGCTCTCGTAGGAATAATGCGTTGCGCGGCATACAGCGCAGTAGTAAATCAGTGGGTTTGAACTGTGCGACGATATGTTCGACCCATGCTTCATAGTCGTCCCAGACCTTTACATACCCCACCGGGTCGTGACGATACCGCCATTCAGCACTTTCACGACAAGCTTCTTCATATACAGGATAGATTAAAGACCAAACCGGGAAAACTGATGGGTACCCAACGCCATCAGTTCGTGAGTTGTGATTCCCCAGAGCAATCAATTCAGTTCGCGCGGCGTTTACCTACTTCGAGCAGATGCTATCGTTTTTGCGGGAAATCCAAGACGAGTACGATGCCTGTATCGGTGTCGCCGGAGAAACTCGACGACCAGTGTCCGATCCTTAATTAGATGTACCCTCCCTGCATGGTATTTTGGATTCACTGTTCGCTGGGACACTGGAGCAAAAGGTGACGAGACGATAATAAGAACTGTGATCCGATCATTTCTTCCAGGTATGTATCTTTCATGTAGCTCACCAATTGAAGGTCTCTGATCGATGGCATCGGCTGATTGCTGTCCCGGGTTCCAGTGTTCTACTTACGCTTTACGTTGCTTCTCGCAATCTGGAATGCCCCATCCGAGTTGTCCCCGACATATAATGTAGCACGTGGAGTTTGTACTGAGACGTTTTATTAAAAGTGCAAAACTTGGGGTGCTGTGTATGGTTAACCCATGCTCAACAAGGGCTTTCCACACGTTTAGAGGTTTGTATTTTCACCTTATAAATTGGATGAGGATATTATCGACGCTTTCATAACAAGGCAGATACTCTACTAATGTGGCATTTCAGACGCCCATGTTGTCCGTATCCGTGATGACAGTTTGATCGGATATATTTTGCACCAGTGATCAATAGACGGTTACGGTTTACAGTAAAAACTTGTGATAACAACAAAAACGTCATCACAGAAAAATGAACTAGATCAATCAATCAGGTATATCCTCTCCTGGAATAAGGGACAAATCACCATGTTTTATTTTCCCCTTGTAGTCTCAAGCTCACTCCCCGAAGCTTTATTCGTCCTGCACGCTTTTAGAGAAGGGATCGCAGTGGCTCTCCACCCGCTTCTAAAGGAAGCCACCGCATTTATGAATCCAAAGGTAGTGAGCCATATCTAATGCCCCCATATGAATTAGCGGGCACACCCGGATCCTGTGTAGACACATACCTCGTTGGTGAATATGCCTTGTTCGAGGGACCTATAGCAACATTTAAGAAATTGACCGCATCTCGGGAATTAGCGACTCGCCAATGGAGAGCCAGCGGCAAATTGGCGGAGTTGGCTATCACTTCGTTCCAAAAAGAACACCACTTATTCCGGAGGTCTTCCTTGTCTTCTTGTACGGTACCCTTACCTTTCCTCAGGTTCTTCTCTCTCATAAGTAGCAACTTCCTGTCTTCATTCAAGTGAGCGAACTGGAGGAGGATATAAACTGCCCATGCTCTGCAAGACCACATGACCAGAGAGTTAGCATCCAAATGAATTCGTTTTGATGTGCGCCGCAGTAGTGATGCGATGGAGGGAACTGTAGCCGGAATGAGGTCATGGGAACGCAGGTAATAGAGGTGTTCCAACGGGAAATACGCCAACATCGACCATCCCTGCAGACGCTCGATCGTAAGGAGCGCATGCGTCGGTGGAGGGTTCCTTTCCATGGATATCATCCACTGCAGAATAGGGAGAGAACCTGTACAAACGAAAGTCGATCAAGGCTGATCGGCGCCGAGTGCTACTAGAGTCTCTTTACCGAAAAATCTGCCCAACATTTTGAAATCGCCGATTATGCTAGAAAACCTCGAGAACGATACCGCAACACTGCTGGTCGGTTCTTTCTGGAGACCTAGTCGATGCTGGAATTTCGCGCGTGCAAGCATAACCGGGGCAACGAGCTTCATGGTGTACTCGACGAGCTGGGAGGAACTAGTGTGAGCACAAGGTGGTCACTCCAAAGTCGTGGTTCCGCACCGTGAATAGCTTGCTGGGATAGCATACGCGCTCGTGAGCGGGAAACACGAAAATGAAAGGGGCGCACGCAACTCGGTCCCACTCCATGTGGACAAGAATCGAATTAAATGGTCGAGAACATCCGACGGCGGGAGGGACGCGAATACCCCCAGAGTAGCATCGCCAATTCGTGCGAGGGCGTCACCTTTCGTCGGGCGGGACATGATAGAGGCTACCTTTTGAAACTCAGATGCAGTCAAACTCTCCCGAGGCTACAACATGGAATTGAACGCCAGTCCCTCATAATGATATCCAAATTGTATTCGCTGGATAGGGGAGCAACAACGATGAGAATCTTCGACGGAGCCCATTTCCAATCTGATATTATCGCTCATTCCAAACTACTCTATTTTTCAACCAAGTCCTGCGTGGTCCAGTGGGAACTTTGTCTGGCGGGTCCGAACAACACGTGAATTTCGCCGGGTAGGTGACTCTAGCTGGTCATATGCGTAGCTCCGGTTACTCAAACACTCTTGGGAATGGCGTTGAATAGTCCAATTTGATCCATCTGGAGATATGGGCTACCTGACCGTATTCTTTACCGAGTAAAAGAACCGCTTTAACTTGATCCAGTACAATGTGCGATCTGACTACATATGTATAGTTCCCACTCGTTTTCAGCGATGTTACGCATACGTACCTTTATCTTGTCCCCCTGAGGCTATGCTTGTTCACAATGATGTTTTGACGCAAAGTTTTTTCCTTGCGTAGTAAAACCGATCACTCGGTATGCACACGAACATATGAGTTTGCTCCCACCACTTCCACGGTACGTAGCTGTGAATACAGCGCCCAGGGCTAGAAACCTTCACTTTTAGGTTCTGCCACCAACAGTCCCCTACTGATCGGTACAGCCTGCGTCAGGGTCCCGAATGGCATGGGGATTCGGTCTGCTTACTCACGAATAAACAGCGTGATTCTTTGAAAACCCTGTGCATTTTCCGGAGCTTCACACATGGATCAGTTAAAATAATTAGTCCATGTGGAGGCAAGCTTGGAAGATCAGAGAAGCATTCGTTACGGCAAATTCATCTTTCTAATTCTCGCCTTTCATTATTACCTCGTTGGTCATAACCGCCAACATGTGCTTGGGAATTCCTTTAGCCATCGAAAAAACCTTGTTTTAGATGGAAGTATTCGCACTATGCACGCAGGGAGAATGCGAGCCGATATTTACCTGGAACGTCCCCTTCAGCAACAAGGGGAAGATGCCCATTGATGTGTTCCACAGCTCCCCGCAGTCGACCGCCGCAGACCCGATGGTAAGCTTCACACCGACGAGTTGAACAATCTTAAGTAGAAACTGATGAAACTTTTTGCGTGTCTTTTGTCTTTATGGTAGGTGACGTCTACAGAACATGTCTAAGTCAGGCTTAGTAACATCTCGCAGAACTTGCTCGCAAACCAGCTGAATTTATGGACCATACTGTACATTTTCATCGCTTGCATCGGCACCTCGAAATACATCCTACAACACATATTCGCGCGCAAAAATCGCACTTAGACGGGGAGTTTTTTTTCGCTTCATTTCTGCTTCTCGCCATCGACCCAAACGTTCACCTTCTCGTCGTAAAAGGCCAAGAGACCTATGATCCTGACGCATTCGGGGTAGGGGCTGCGATAGTACCAGACGATATCCTTGTGGACTTCGCCATTGGGCAGCTGCACGTTAAAGTAATTCGCTTGCCCCTGCAACCCCCCCAGCGCCAGTCAGATACGTTGCGCGTCGACCCATTCGGAAGATAAAACACGGACCTTATACGGGCAGACCGAGGTCGTATCCGAAGGCGTCAAGAACTCTACCTTGGTGTCCATGACGGGGACATAGGTTCTCCTGCGCAGCCCGGTTTCGAATAGGAAATACGCTCTGCGCGTATTCGCCACTTCAACACCGTTTATCTCAATTCGGATATGCCTAGAAGTTTGAAGCACATCGACGCGCTTGGCATAGAGTCAGAGTCGTCGAATCGCCGTGAGGGTAACGGGAAAGACACACTTTGTACGGGTCCTTGGGGTGTGCTACTATGGACTCGTCTTCTTCGAACCACGCATCCGCAGATGCAAAGTTAAGCTTGAACAGGCCCGCGAGTTCCGGGTGCTTTCCCTCTCCCGTGAATTCCCTCACGGCTTCTTTGGCCACTCTATCGCCGACAACGAGATCATAGATTTTTATACCTTCTTCTGCTTTAGCTTGCTCGGACCTGTGCAAGAAGGAAGATGGCAGGTCGGATAGCGGGAAGAAATAGACAGGGTAGTATGGATGCTCCCAGCTAACAGACGGAAAGTTGAGTTATTTTACACCGCTCGAGCTCAGCTGTGACAGCATACACAAGCTTGGGCTTGAAGCTATCGACGACGATCTTGTGCTCAAACAAGACCCTCACCCTCCTGGGCGAGTCTTCGACATGAGGTGCTTTGAATGGAGGCACGTCATAACCTGAGGCCATGGTTGTGGAGAAGAAGTGTTGCACTTAATAGGGGTTTTGACGCTCGCACAGGATGACAAAAAAAATCAATCAAATGAACGTCAATAACGAATCCAACGACCGACAAATGTGTGGTACTGAAACTAATTGTCGTCCTCTGAATCATCATCGGCTTCTTCAAGCCATTTCAGGGATGGCTCGCTCGCTTTCCTGACTTTCTTGCTCGTCTCCTTGTTAACATACTTCTTGCTGACGTGGGTACTCCATTGGGTGACGACATCTTCTTCCAGAATATCATTTTGGTACTGTGCCATAAGAATTTTAGGGACGGCAGGAATCAGCTCGGTATGCGTTAGCCCTACCAACTGCTCAATTCCTCCAAGTAGAGATTTCTAGTACTTCTCTGACATAACCATCTACCACCAGCCGAGTCAACTGAGACGAAGGAAACGAAAAGAAGAAACATACCCTCGCTAAGAGAGGCCTGTAGTGCTCGATTTCGTTCACGACATTGGCAGTGAACAATGCCTGCACAAGAACAAGAAGAGTTTTGTGCTTCTTTTCTATGCCCAACTCTTCAGCTTTGCTGTAAATTTGCACTGAGCCAACATCATCTTTCTATCTGTTCTCTTTTACCCAGTGCCCAAACTGAGAGTGTGGACTATCAGCATGCTCCTGTCATTGTCCCTGCCACCAAGAGACAAGCTGCCAACTTGGCCTCCCGAAGCTTTGATTTGAGCTTGAACTGCCTCAGGGGAGGTATCTGCAGACCAATCATCCATAAAAAGAGTGGTCTGAGTGGTCAAGTCCATGGCCTTGGCCTTGATCTTCTTGATTAGTTCATTGTCATTATCAGCACCCACAGCTGCATTGTCTTGCTCTTCTCCATGGGTAGCAGCAGCATGAACACCATTTCTGTTATTGGTCATGCCTCCATTGGCTTTGCCCTTGCCTTTCTTGCTCTTCTTAGGGCTCTTAGGTGGGTTCTTGAGAATGAACATGATGAGCCTGTGCCTTATGTCTATGTCTGTCCTTTCACCACAAGTCTTACAATCATAGATGATATTTTCATTGTGGCCATTCTTGAGGATAATAAGGTCAGTCTTGGGATTCTTGCATGAGTGGCAGAGCACAAACTTGTCAATGAAGCTGTCAAGGAGTTTATGAAGCCCAGCAGCATCATGAGTGCTATTGATGATGCACTGGTCATTCTTTTCATCAAAAGGAGTTTGTGCACCAAGTTCACCAAAATACTTTGTGATATAGGAAGGAGGATGAGACAAAGTGCAAGTAACATCATATTGGAAGTTGCCAATACTTATTACTGGTCACACAAAGGTCTTGACAGAGAGAAGTCCAAGTCCTATGGAACCCTCAGCAGATGTCAAGCTACTGTATTAAATTATGTACCTATGAAACCTATAGTAGGTTAGTATAATAGAAAAAAGAGTAAAAAAGTACTACTTACTTAGTAGATATTGAGCCACTGAGGAAATAAACTAAACAAAGTAAAGGTTTGTACTCTAAGTTTATCTAATAATTACCATAAATAGTAACTTAATGTATGCTAGTCAAAAATTACAACACATTAGACATGTTTGGAATGACTGTCTTGATACCATTACCCTTACCCTCAATCTTAGTAAGAGATAAACTTGTTACAATGAGTAAATAAACTGTTGCAATAACTAACAGGTGTGGTGCACAAAGTGCACCACAAATAGGGGTGGGAATTTTGCTTATATTTGGTGAAATTCAATATAGTACTGATTCTTGGCTATCTATTGATCCCTGGGTCATGTGATTTGGCCCAGCCAATCAGGTGATATGAACATTTTAAAATGGTTGACTCCATTGCAACAGTTAGTTCACTTTTGATATCTAGGTATAATTAGTACCTGGCGTGACCTCCTTTGGCTTTAATCACTGTTTTTATCCCTCTAAACATACTCTAAATCAACTTCTGACACTCCTCACCTCTATATTTTCCATTTCCACTATTACCAAATCACAGATTTTGACTTTATAGCATATCATTTTCTGTTGGCTTGAAATTGACTATTCTTGTTACAACACCAGTACTATACTTATACAAAGTGGTATGTTATAGTTGTAATCATTACCTTTGGAACACTTACTAGATCATAGATACTAATGATCCTAGATTAAAACCCTTTTATTACTTAGTACATACTGTTATTTACCTTTACCTTATACTCTTTTCTATTTCCTCCTTATCTAAATCTGTACATACCTCCAATACACTTCTGTATTATTCTGGGCTCACTTGGTAACTAGCACCTTATTTAGATCATGGGACAATGCACAGCTTGGTCCATGCATATACTCCTTAGAGTATAAATAGGAGTTTGCATGTACCATCTACCTTAGCCTAATCCACTTGTATTTTATTGGCATTTAGTCATGAGACTTGAGCTACAAAAGTATTAAGGAGTAAAGCTACACTTTCCTACACTTGTCAGTCATGCTACATTGTGTTAGTCACACCTCTACTCTTTTATCTTGCCAGCTATAATGGGAGCTGTAAGATTGTCCAGCTAATGTGATACTTAGGGTCTTATGCCTGAGGTCATAACAATTCTGCCTATTCTAATAAACCAATATTGATTCTATGCATCCATATCATCATTACCATTCATTTTGGAACAATTATTGTCTATAAAAACTCACAGGAGATTGCTTATGCTAGCTATCTCCTATTGTCATCTATCATATCATGGATTTCATTTGAATTTGTTGAGGAGAAACACTATCAGAGGAGGTGAAATTGTCCTCAATGAGAGTGATTAGTACCTATAATAAAATGTTGGTCAGTTGTAGTCAATATACCCAGATACAAGAGCTGTCTGCAGGTCATAGTGACTTTCTTACTATATGAAAGTTCTAGGAGTTTACCAACCATGTACTTTTTCCTACAGTCCTTATTCCAGTTCAGGTGTATATTGGAATTTTCATATTATTACATTATTTTAGACATATTCAGATGGAAATTTCACTATATACAGATATGTATTATGCTATATTCTCAAACTTGGTCAAGAAGGAAAAATGTTGTAGCTAAGATACAGCTCTTGTACCTGGATATATCAACTATAGCTAACCAACATTTCATTGCAGGTACTAATTGCTCTCATTGAGGACAATTTCACCCCCTCTGATGGTATTTTCCCCTTAACAAATTCAAATGAAATCCATGACATAGTAGATGACAATAGGGGATAGTGTTAAACTACTAATCATAGGATTGGAATAACTCTGATGAAATAGAGTTTGATCAAATGGAGCATTGGCTTTACCTTATGTAATGTACCCTTGTAGAGGATTCAGTGCCCCTGGTATTTCAAGAGGGTAAGTAGGATCAGAGGGTAGTACTAAGCACTAAGACAGAGGGATAGAAGTTATATGGTGACAATAAGACAAGGATATGAGAATAGGATGATTCACTAACTTGATATTCCAACTAAGGTCTACAAAGTGGAATACTATGGAGTATTTATACTATAGGAGAAATGGATGACTAAGTATGGAAGCAGAGACTAGAAAGTACTAAAAGGTTGGAAGGGAAAGTATACCAAGCATAGCCTCAGAGCTATGCTCCTAAGTGAGTAGTGGTATCAGGATATTAGTAATTGTCAGAATATAAGTAAGCAAGGAATAACAGAATAGAGGAGTTGGGAATATTTCAGAGAGAAGTGGAATAAGAACTGATTACTAAATCAGTAGAGTATTGTTATAGAGGTCAAAGAGTGGTTGGAATTTACAAGATATGACAGAAAGCTAGCATGAGCAATCTTCTATGAGTTTTTATAGACAACAATGATTCAAAAATGAATGGCAATGATGATATGGATACATAGACTCAATATTGGTTCATTAGAACAGGTAGAATAGTCAATTTCAAGTCAACAAAGGGTGATATGCTATAAAGTCAAAATTTGTGATTTGGTAATAGTGGAAATGAAAAATATAGAGGTGAGGAGTGTCAGAGGTTGATTTAGAGTATGCCTAGAGGGATACAAGCAGTGATTAAAGCTAAAGAAGGTCATGCCAGGTACTAATTATACCTAGATATCAAAAGTAAATTAACCATTACAATAGAGTCATCATTTTAAAATATTTATATCACCTGATTGGCTAGGCCAAATCACATGACAAAGGGATTGATAGATAGCCAAGAGTCAGCACTATACTTGGTCTCACTAAACATAAGCAAAATTCCCACCCCTGTTTACAGTGTGCTTTATGCGCCACATCTAGGTTAGTTAATGCAATAGCTTATTTACTCGCTGTATGATATAGTATTTTTTGCCCTCTTTTTCCTTATCTTATCATGCATTGCTACCATCTTATCATCCTATCACATAATACTCATGGCTATACCGGCTACACCAAATATCACATACACCCAGCATATATTTATTATATGCTATACACTCCATTTCATCAACACTCTACTTCTACATCTGTCCTGCCTCATGACTATCTCATGTTACACCTCATGCATCACAACCACACCTTATCAGCCAATAGCACATATCTCTCTATGCTAGCCCTAAGCATAATGCCTCATGTTTACCTCATGTCATATAATCCTGTTCATCCACCTCTATGATCTATTTTACCCAGCCAATAGTGCATATCACTTATTGACTCACTATGACTCATCATGACTCCTGGCCAATGGCATATAGAGCTCTTATCTCAGCTGTGCACACATGTTCATCTAGGCTATGCAAACCTATACAGGGCTATATGTACCATTTATACTAATCTCTGACATACATTTCTCTTATTATATTTAAACTCAGGACCAATGGCATATTTACCTTGTAAATATATATAGATACAAACATATACAAACCCCTAGGTAGTATACAGTGACCTCCAAAACTGTTGCAATGCTTAACTTCAATATGGTGCATGAAGTGCACTATCAACACCCAAGGGAATATCACTTAGCTTTAGTGATATAAAAGGAAGTATATACTCTTAGCTACAAATTGATCCCCAGATCATGTGATTTGGACCAGTGGCTGTGTACATACATTTATTTTAATCTGATGATACTATTACAATAGTTTTGTACCTTTTTGAGAGTAAGATAAAATCTGAATGAAACTGAATGAGATTTGGTCTGGTTTAATTCTACAAACAAATATACACATACAAGGAGTATTTCAGAGTTTAAAAATGTTCACACACCTCTTGATTCTCAACCACCATTATCATGAGATCTCTTATTTCTGCTAAAAAAAACACCATCATCTCTATGTTGGATACAGGCCAATCTGCCTTCTCTATTGTTGCTAATACTGGTGTCCATGTCTCTACCATATCCAGGTTGAATTCTAAGGAGTGTTCTGAGCTCTAGAAGTCCATAGGAGGCCATCTATCTAAGCTTTCCTCTATTAATATGTTCATGCTATTCATTTTATTTCTACTCAAAAGGTAGAAAATGCTGTTTAAATAACCAAAGCCCTCACCAATATTATTAACCAACTCCTCTCCACTAGTACAGTTCACCAGCACTTGAAAAAGTCTGGTATGAAAGCTGTAGTCAAGTCCAAACACTCTTTTCTCTCTGTTAGACATAGTAAAGCTTGTTTGGATTTTGCCTATGCTCACAAGGGCTGGACTCTAGAGGACTGGAAGTGTTACAACACCAGTACTATACTTATACAAAATGATACACTATAGTTGTAGTCATTACTCTTGGAACACTTATTGGATCATGGATTCTAATAATCCTAGACTAAAACTTTCTTATCACCTAGTACATACTCTTATTTATCTTTTCTGTATACTTTTTTTCTATTTCCTCCTCATCTAAATCTATACATACCTTCAGCACACTTCTGTATTATACTGAGCTCACTTGGTAGTCAATACCTTATTTAGATCATAGGACAATGTACAGCTCAGTCCATGCATGTACTCCTTAGAGTATAAATAGGAGTTCACATGTACCATCTACCTTAGCCTAATCCACTTGTATTCTTATTGGCATTTAGTCACAAGACTTGAGCTACAGAGTATTAAAGAGTAAAACTATGTTTTCCTATACCTGTCAGTCACAACTATATAGTGTCAGTCACAATTGACCTAGTCAGTCATGCTATACTTTGTTGGTCACACCTCTACTTTTTTATCTCATCAGCTATAGTGGTTGCTGTAAGATTGTCCAGCCAGTATGGTACTTAGAGTCTTGCACCTGAGATCATAACAGAAATAAGGTAGTCTGGTCTGATGAGACCAAAATCAATTGTCTGGGGTCAAATAGATACAAGTGGGCTTGGAAAAAGACAGGTGAGAGGCTCAGTAATAGACTAGTGAATAGAACTCTCAAGTTTGGAGGAAGTTCCTTGATGATATGGGGCTGTATGACTTGGCAGGGAGTTGGCTATGCTGCTAAGATTGATGGCAAGATGGATGGAGACCTATACCTTCAGATTTTGAAGGATGAACTCATGAACACCCTTGAGTTTCATGGTCTTAATCCTTTTTATGCCATCTTTCAGCAAGACAATGACCCCAAGTACACCTGCAAGTGTTACAACACCAGTACTATATGTTACAATTTTCTCTTTTTTTATTCCATTTACCTTTACTTTTCCTTCAGTTTACTGTGTATTTCCCAGATGCTTTAATGCATCATGCATGTTCAGTCAAGATCCATTCCAACATGGATCTTTCTTTCTCCCTTCTTCTATGCTTACTCATTATGATTAGGTGGTTGTCCATCCCAACATGGACTTTATTTTCCTTTCTTGTATTTCACATATCGTATGATTCCTTTTCAGCCAATAGGCTATTCTCTTCCACTCATACAATATCTTCATTCCCTTATTTCTTCTTGATCTGTGCACTTACTTGGATAGTACTTAAACCATCAATAGTCAAGCTTGTACTTTAAGCTAGATCTACTTGAGACTTGAGTCTAATCCACTCTTTCCTCTTGAACGTGTTGGAGCTCGCATCATTGAACCTTCACCTCTGCTTCACCCTATCAAGTCCTTCTATGAAGGTAGTCTCTTTGGTTGTTGTACCTTAAGGCTGAATGTTTGCTTTTCCTTGAGTCTACATTTGTTCCTACCCAGACCAAGCATATTTCACATTACTCCCGATTCACAGGGACAAGTGATGTACAGGCCATTGCCTAAGATTTTATTTTGCTTATTGCTCAATGTGTTTGAGAGGAGCCCCTGAGAAGGGCAGATTTGTGACTCAAATAGATAGATCTTTGAAGATAGCCCCTTTAGGTTGTTTACAGCATCAGGGTCATACCTGAATAAGCTTTGTCTGACCAGGTTAGCTGGGCTGAGGATCCATACAGTATCTGGTACCAAAGGGCTGAGGTAGTCTGGGAAACCTTTACCCAGTATTCAAGCAGTCAGTATATGTGTAGATTGGTTACATTACTTAGAATATGTGTTATGACCTTCCAGGTGCAAGCCCTTTAGATACCACACTGGCTGGACAATCTTACAGCGACCACTATAGCTGGCGAAGTAATGAGAAAGTGTTGGATGAAAATAAGACAGAGATAGATGATAGCTTCATCCTTAATACTCTGTAGCTCAAGCCTTGCGACTGAATGCCAACAAGAATACAAGTGGATTAGGCTAAGGTAGATGGTACATGCGAGCCCCTATTTATACCCTAAGGAGTATGTGCACAGACCAAGCTGTACGCTTTCCTACGATCTAAATAAGGTGCTAAGTGCCAAGTGAGCCCAGGATAATACAAGAGTGCGATGGGGGCATGTACAGATTTAGATAACGAGGAAATAGAAGAGAAGTGTACAGGGAATGTAAATAAGGGTTTGTGTTAGGTAATTAGAGGGTTTTACCCTAGGATCATTAGGATCAATGATCCAATAGGTGTTCCAAGGATAGTGACTACAACTATAATGTACCATTTTGTATAAGTATAGTACTGGTGTTGTAACACCAATCCTATTCAAGAAGGACATACTCAGCACATTGATATATCCTATCACCATATTAGGAAGTGTGTTCAGGAAGGAATTATTAGACTCTTTTATATTAATACTGAAGAACAAATAGCTGACATATTTACCAAAAATCTTTCTAGAGAGCATTTTCAAACTCTTTGAATATCTCTAGTAAAACTATTCTCAACAAATATATGATAATTCAAGTGACAGGGAGTGTTGAGTAAACTGGAACTTCATGGAGCATTCCAGAATATTCTATAGCATTCTATTGCTTATCAATCATATTACAAGTCATGATGCCATAATTACTAAGGATGATATCACTATGATATCATATGGAATTATATAGAATAGTACAGAACTATTTAGAATTCCAGAGAATGTTCTAGATAGAACATTCTTGATCATATGTCCTTATATGAACATTTATTTAGAGTTTCTTACTTTAGAATATTTAGACTCCACTCTAATATTCTGTATATTAACTTGGCCCTCATTGTCCTATAATTTAAGCTATTTTTCACCTCTGACTTACATCTTCACCTCAGTCTCTCAACTATGGAAGATACCTCTTAGGGACACTATGTAGATTCTCTTTCAAGACTCACACTTCCTGAACAAGTATGTTTCCTTACTTGTTTCATCCCTATCATCCATCCTCTGCCTCTATCTTCTGTATTATAGGTTAGGGTTGCACCTCAGAGTGAGAGAGTACAGGTGGGCTATATGCCTACTCCTTCCAGTATACTCTTTCACACATCTCAAGTGGCACCAAGGTCACTCAGGACCTTTATAGCAAAACTGAGAATAGTGCAAGCACACAGAGCACATCATACAGCCATCCAGACCTACTGATCAACAAAATAAATCCAATGGGAATATCAGAAGACCCTGCAGATGTGCCAGGTGACAATAGATGTCATCCTGGCAAACCCACAGAGCTCCCCAATGCAGCTGAGAGCACGAGGAAAAGAGGGCAAGATGGATCAGATTGGATCAGACAAGGTCAACAGGGTCGAATAGAGTCGAGAGCAGAGAAGCGCAGTGCAATGGCACATATGCAATCAGGCATAACTGGGGAAGAAGGTATTCAGCCCACCTCAAGAAATAATGTCCATGTACCACATATGCCAACAAAGCCACCCGAAATGCCCGCGAACGACAGCAACAGTTCCCCAGACATCGCGTCCGAGGGGGAGTGAAATAGAGAGGCCTCAAACGGCAATGCCGGACTCACCACAGTCAACGGAAATATGGCGCCAGCCCCAGGGACTCGCAGTGAGGACGCTCTCGCGCACCTGAAACAAAATATCAGCACATTCAAGGACTCGGAGCGGAAAGTGCAAGAATGCAAAGACTCACCGAAGTCGGCTCTACACGAGCACGACGACCCGAGCGGCCCGAACTACGAGACAGCCGCACCACACACCTACTACAATGCCCATCAGCAACCACGACGCTCGGAAGAGCCTCCACGCATCGCGTTTGAGGGGGAGAGTGCGGGATGTGGGAGGACGGATATAGGAGTCGGCAAAACCGCCACCGCCTGAACCAAACACGTCGCGCACGAATGCGCAGATGCAGAGGACGCAGAGATAGCTGAGAGGGAGCGTGGCGACGCGCAGATCAAGACCGAGAGCGCTAGAACGCGCAAGCTGCAAGGGCCGGCTAAAGCCGAAGGCCGCAGAACGTCGGCGCACGCGCGACCGACAACAGCAGCTGAAGAAAGTCATCAGTATCTCACGGAAAACAGAGACGACATAACAGGCGCACCAAAGGACGCACAGACACGTCCCAGACCACCCGACAAGACCGCCAATCACCTGAGCGAGCGCCCGCACGCGAAATCTGAAGTGGAGCGCGCAAGTCGAGGGAGCGTCAAAGATACGCATCCCGGAGTCAAAGTGGACATGCCGGCACTATCACGCAGTGACGACAACGCTGAAATAAGGTCGACTAATCCACCAATCGCATCCGAAAACGTCAGCGCATGGTGCAGAGCAACTCACCCAATGTGACCAACTACAAATCGGCCAACCCAGGAGCTAGAGTGGATGCAATGCCAGCGTCAGGGAACGCTAAATGCACCAGTATATGGCCGACAAAGCTATGGAATGCGTCGAAACGAGTCAGCAAACCAGCAGAGCAAAAGGTCAAGCAGAACTCACCTAGAATGACTCGAAACAAGCCGGACGACTTAGGTAGCATATCTGCCACATTAAACGACCTACCAAGCACCAGTAGACGTCCAGAATACGCCAGGGACGTGTACGCCAACGATCCGAAATTGCTAGACCACGCAGACAGTCCTCCAGCCGATAGGAGTGACCAAATCGAATACGGACGTATCAAAGGCGAATTGGAGCGCCCAAATGGCGCAAATGGCGACGGATGCGAAGGGATAACATGCCGGATGGATCGCGCAACGAGCGACACACGCCGCGACTCCAAACGAGTCGAAACGCACGCGCTAGCTAGACGACACAAGTCAGCTCGAACACCAGAAGCGCAACGCAACAAACACACCTGCGCCATCCAGCCCATCTCCACGGCATCCAGATTGACCTACAGGTCACCTAAACCCGCCGCGTCGACGAAGACGACTCAAGTTGAACCTAAAAACGTCACTCAGGCGAATTCAGACTCACCACATTGGATGGCCTCGTCAGGGCTATATCGGGCGAGTCAAAACTTTTAAAAATCATCAGTATGTCATCCAGACGCAGCACTGACTCACCAGTCACAAGTACATCAAGCAGACGGATGACCACACGCACTACTTCGAGAGCGCACCTACCGCCAGCCGCGACTTACCATATATGGACACCGCATGCACATCGGCGACACGGACAATTCAGTGTATCGACTCCATACAAATGGACCATATTCATTTCAGAAATCATTGAGTATACTCATTTATCACACTCTATTTTTGATTTCATTACTTTTTCACTATGGTACACTAATCCATGCAATTTAAGGGAGCATGTTGTTATTTTTTGACTAGCACGCATTAGGTTACCTTTTATGGTAATTATTAGATAAGCTTAGACCTTCGTACTTTCTCTAGTTTATTCCCTCAGTAGCTTGAGATCTACTGGGGGTAAGTAGTACATTTCTACTATTTTTCTACTGTACTAACCTATTGTAGACGTCCTAGGTACATACTTTTATTGGAAGTTGCCAATAATCTAATCTATAATATGAACGGACGTGGAATGACGTGACGTGTGACATAATGTGTGACCACAATAGTATGAACAGATGTTGAGTGACCATCACCGATTGTCAACGTGTCTTTCGCCTCCGTCGCCTCCATTGCCTCTCTCGACTCTCTCGCGTACCTGCTGCTTCGACGCTTATTTCGCTTTCACCACGTGAGTTTCTGTTTATGGTCCTATTGTGTAGTCACTCAGTCCCTTTCTCTGTTGTACTCTCTGTTGTGCTCAAATATATTCAGAAAAATCCAGAAAAATCACCAAAAAATTTTCAGATTCCATCACAAACCACACTGATCTCAGCTGTGTAAGTCCCTTGATGAAAAACATCCAGAATAGCATGATTTGAGCTTGATCTGATAACAGATAAGCATCATCTTGGAGGTATTGTACTCTCTGTTGTGCTCAAATATATTCAGAAAAATCCAGAACAATCACCAAAAAAATTTCAGATTCCATTACAAACCACTCTGATCCCAGCTATGTAAGTCCCTTGATGAAAAACATCCAGAATAGCATGATTTGAGCTTGATCTGATAACAGATAAGCATCATCTTGGAGGTATGTGTGTCTTTCCTGTCATGTATGTGTGCTCACTCAGGTTTTCAGAGACTATACTCTGGTTCAAATCTCTGATTGAGGTGAGTGGTGAAATGATATCACAATAAATATCATGATTTTATAGTATAGTTGATTTCAGTTTGATTTGATAACTCTTGTAGGTATGTTTGTATGTGTTTCCTACCATATATGTATGCTCACTCAGGTTTTCATATAGACTATACATCTGTGTCTCTGGTTCATACTTTTTGTAAGAAAATTTTACAATGTGATTTGATTTGATCTAATACAGATTTTAAGCTTTTCTTTGGTATATATAATATATTTTCTGGCCTATATACATTTACATATACAATTTCAGCCTATAGAGTGATCCTTGCCAAGCTCAGATCACTCAGATTTCAAAGACTATACTTTTGTGTCTTTGATTCAAATCTTTGATTGAGGTGAGTGATGAAATGATGTTATAATTGATCTGATAACAGATAAACATTGTCCTATAGGTATTTGAGTATTTTTTGCCATGTATGTATACTCATTTTGGTTTTCAGAATACAAATTTCAAGCTTTTGTTTGGTATGTATAATGTATATTCTGATCTATATATACTTAAAATATGTATGCATGCTATTTTATTCTAGAGAGCAATCCTTGCCAAGCTCAGATCTTTGAATCTATCAACAAGTCTATTGTTGGTAAATATATTTGTTTTTTCATCTATAAACTAACTACATAATAATTATAATAATTCAGTCTTTTTTCTTTCTAGGAACTACACTATAGTGGGGGGTTTGCCTAGAATTAGGCACCTGATTCTTGCTCTCACTCTCCAGTGTTGGTGTGAAAACCTTGAGGTGGAAGAAGTATTGTCAAGTCTCTACTACCTGGCTTCACAGATTCAACTCTGTGTGTCCGCTGGTTGTCTTTGAGACCTCTGATAGTACTACAGAGTAGAGATCTGATTGGTAGAGCCAAGGAGATTTCATCTTCTTGCAGTTATCATTCACTTTATCTCAGGCTCATAGCCTTTTGCTCTGTCATACTCCAAATCTTGGTTATCTTTCAGTAACAGCTCATTGTCCAGTAAGACAAGAGGAGAGGTGTACATTTTGGGCTTTCCTTATGAAGACCTTGGACTCTTGGACATCTCTGGACCTCTGGATTTCTCTAGACCTTTGGACTTCTCTGGAATCTTGGATCTTTTTGAACTCTTGGACTTCTTTAGACCCTTGGACTCTGGACTCTTGGATTTCTCTGGACTTTTGAACTTCTTTTGGATACTTGGCTCTTGGACTTCTCTGGATACTTGGATTTCTTTGAACTATAGGAGATCCTTAGAGAGTGTAAGTTGAAATTCTTGAATTTGAGTCTTTAAGTTTTTGAAATTGATTTAGGATTTGATAACCTAATTTTCTGGCTTTCAAAATGTAAGCATAATTCATACTTATATATATTGACAAGTATAAAACATTCATATTAGGTCCACTCCTCCTACTTCCCCTCAACATGCTCAACAGGCTGTTTGTCAAGCTGAATGTGGTCAACATGAGATGTTACTTGGTTCTCCTCCATCCCGTCATTTGCCACATCCTGTGAGTTATTCATTTTATTATAAATAAACATAACATTGAATCTATCAATTCAGATTCATCTTCCTGTTCCTGTTCATCAATATCCTGGTATTCCATGACATCAAATTGCTCATCATGATGCTCAGCAAACCTATCGCAATAGAAATCAATATTCTCCACCTCCTGCACCACACTCTGTTTTTCCACAACAAGAAAACCAGTCTTTTGCCATGTCTTCCTTGCATCCATTGCCTGACTGTATTGATTATACTACTTGCTTGCTTGAAGGTTTTCAAAATGATCATCAACAATGACGTAATCACAGGCACAATCAAAGACATAATTTCAGCTCTAATGCACAGACTGGTCCATCTAATTTGCCACCTCCACCACCTGCTCAATATTCATATGCTGGCCCTTCTAATCCACCACTTCCACCACCTGTTCAAAGAACATATCAGCATATTATCAATTTTCAGTCTGAAGAACCAGAACATAGATATATTCCAATTCAGCAGGAACAATATTATCTTGAGCATATTAGACAAGACTTGATACAAAGACTTGCAATAGTAAGAAGATTGCTTTAATTCAACAGCATCAAAGGACTCATGAGTTACATATATAATAGTTGCAGCAACAGGAAATGGAGAATCAGAGAATCTTGCAGATACAACAATATATACAACATCAGCAATTGCTAGATCAGCAAAGGATGCAAACAGAGCAACAACTAGCATTGCAACAAAGAGAGTTAGGGCATCAAAGAATACATGAGGAGCAACAACAAGCATTACAACTGAGGGAGCTGATGCATCAAAGAGTACTTGAGGAGCAACAGCTAGCATTACAACAAAGGAAGCTAGAACATCAAAAAATACTTGAGGAGCAACAGCTAGCATTGCAACAAAGGGAGGCAGAGTATCAAAGACTTCAGCAGTTACAACAACAGGCTATATTTCAACAAGAGGAGCAGCATATGAGCCAACAACATCTTTTTATGGAGCAAGTTAGAGAGCTCTCTCAAGCTTTACTCTCTGAAGCTCTTAGTGAATATAGTCAAAATTCAGCAGAGCATTATGAGCAAGATCAGGAAAGACAAGTTGATGGTTATGATTCAGAATCTCCTTCAAGTACTTCTTCTGCTTCTAATACTCTCTCTTCCTTATCATCATCATCATCTTCACTTTCACATTCACCTGAACCTGCACCTGCACCTGCACCTGCATCTCCATCATCATCACCATCACCACCACCATCACCAGTCCCAGTCCCAGTCCCAGTCCCATCTCCACCACCACCACCACCACCACCACCAGCTCCAGCTCCATCTCCATCTCCTCCTCCTCCTCCTCCTTCTCCACCACCACCACCACATCACTTGCCTCCTGGTGCTCAACCATACTCTGAGCCAGTCCAACCACATAATCTTGGTCCTATGGATATTCTATGTGTCAAATGTCATGCTTTGCATTTTGATTCTGAAAAGTTGTCAAGCTCTAGAGTCAATCATCCTCTCTTTGGTACTTGCTGTCTTCAAGGAAAGGTTTCTCTTCCTCCTGTTCAACCATGGCCACAGGTTCTTCAACATCTCTTTGATGACCCACAAGATCAAATGGATTTCAAAAAGAAAATTCGTCAATACAACAATGCCTTAGCCTTCACTTCTGTTGGTGCTGAGATGGATGATCATGTCATCCAAGGTTCTGGTCCTAGGTCTTTTCGTGTTCATGGTGGTCTTCATCATCTCATGGGTGCTCTTTTGCCTCCTCCTGGTCATTCTCCATCATATGCTCAACTTTACATCTATGATCCTCAAGAGGCAACCAATAGACATCTTCAGGCTCATCCACAGTACAATCTCAATCCTGCCATCATGTTGGACCTTCATACCATCCTAAGACAGATCAATCCCTATGCTCCTCTTTACCAGCAAGCTCATGATATCATGAGGGTAAGTTATTCTCCCTCATATTTTTTCATGTCATTTATTCTTATCATCACCAACTTAGAATAAGCCTCCAGAAGAACATGCTGATGTTGCCATGAGAATTCACTTACAGCCTGGTACTGATCAAAGACGCTACAACCTTCCTACTGTAGATGAAATTGCTGCAATCATTCCTGGTGATGGCTCTCACAATATTAGGTCAGATCGTCATGTTGTTTTGCGTCTTCAGGGTGGTGGCCTTCGTCGTATCAGCAATCTCAATCCTGCTTATTTGTCTCTTCATTATGTCCTACTTTTTCCACATGGTGAAGATGGTTGGCATCTTGATATCCCTTTGCAACAAACTAATGGTCAGCCAAACCGCTCCAAGAAAGTCACTCAGCTTCTCTGGTATACCTACAAACTCCATATTCGTCCATCAGACAAGGAACCACAGAATATCTTCAAAGGTGGTAGGCTCTTTCAACAGTTGGTCTGTGATGCCTGGGCTTCAATTGATCAATGCAATCTCACTTGGGTCCAAAACAATCAGAAGAAAATCAGAGCAGAGCTATACCAAGGTCTGCAGGATCGTTTGGCTCAAGATCAGGATCAGAACATGGCTCAGGTGGGCAGGGTTATATTGCCCTCTACTCACAAGGTGTTACGCTTGGTCTGGGTAGGAACAAATGTAGACTCGATAAAGCAAACCAATCAGCTCAACAGTACAGGGCTGAAGAGACTACCTTCATAGAAGGATTTGTATCGGGGTGAAGCAGAGGCGAAGGTTCAATGATGCGAGCTCCGATGCGTTCAAGAGGAAGAGAGTGGATTAGACTCAAGTCTCGAGTAGATCTAGCTTAGGGTACAAGCTGGACTATTGACGGTTTAAGTACTAATCGTAAATGTGCACGGACCAAGAGTAAATAAGGAAATTGAGATATCGTATGAGTGGAAGGGAATAGCCGATTGGCTGAAGGAGAATCATACAATATGTGAAATACGGGAAAGGAAATAGAAGTCTGTGTTGGAACGGACAATCGCCTAATCATAATGAGTAAGCATGAAGAAGAGATAAAGAAAGATCCGTGTTGGAACGGATCGTGACTAATCGCATATGACACGTTAAAGCGTCCGGGAAATACGCGGTAATCTGGAGAAAGGATAATCGTAAAGTAAAGGGGAAAAGGAAAGGAAAAAGTCGTAACATTACCCCCTTCGTATGGGTAAAGTCACCTGAGTTTACAAAAGAAAATGTCAATGTTAAAAGGAAGTAAAAGCCCGTTCACCTGTGATGTTATCCCAGGCGTCCTGATCATAGTCTGGTTCTTCGTTCCGGAATAACTCATCATCTTCTTCGTCGTGTCGCAGGATAGTGGGCGACTGAGGGGACGAACGTTGAGAGCGACAGCGGGAGGATCGTGAAGAAGGTGGGGAATTGGATGGGGTGCGATGACGCCAGTGATAGGGGCATCTATACTGAGGGTGGCCAGGGGCGAGCCAATGGCAGAAGGTGCAGCAGTAGAGGAGACAATTGGCGCGAATGTGTCCTAACCTCCGACAGTGGAAACACGCTTGAGCGTACATTGGGTGAGAAGGGGAAAGGGGGACGCTACGATAAGGCATCTCAGCAACAACAAGAGCTTGCTCTTCAGCAGATCCGATCGGGGAAGAGGACATGGAAGGAGTAGAGGACAGAGGTGGTAAGCCCAGAGGGGAACTTGGTGGAGTCAGGGAGCGAGGAGGTGGTACGGGAAGTGGTTCTTCATCGTTGGAGTGGTTAATGATGGCGAGTTGACGAGCGGCTTTCTCAGTGACGGTCAATCCTCCAAGTTGTTCTAGGACGCGGGCGATGGTGTTTCTCTGTCCTCCAAGTGCTCTAGCCAGTATAGCACGTGCGAGGGTCAGGGGGTTTTCTTCTGCAGGAAGGGCGGTCATGACGAGGTCGTTGTTGCGAAGGGCGAGTACGAGGTAGTGAAGAGGGGACAAAGGGGCAATCAAAGAGTCCAAAATAAGGGCGGCGTGTGAATCTAGAAAAACGGCCACCATCAAATCTAACAAGGAGGTATCATTAATGGGAGGAGCAAGTTCAGAAACGTAAGCGGGCTTAATGTATTCATAAGTGGGGGGTTGCGCAGGGGGGATGGCCATTGCTGCAGAGGTGGAATGTAGCGCGGAGGTGTTGATGGTGGATGGAACGAATCGAGGACGAAGGAGGAAAGACCTTGGGGCGGGTCTTTTTATATTCTTCGAGAGCATCCTTGGCGTTCTTTAAGTTCCGTTCGGGTTTCCAGGAGTTGTCCATCGTGGGATATCCTTTCCACTTTATCAAGAACTCCCGATGTCTCGGAGTTCCTCTATACCATATCACCTGTTCTACTTCATATTCTTCTTCACCTTCTATAAGTTCCGGAGGTGGAGCCGGGAAGTTCGGGCCGTGAGCATCATTTTCACGATAGGGTGTAAGGAGGGAGGCGTGAAACATGTTATGTATCTTCCACGTTTGAGGGAGGTGCAGTCTATACATGATCAGAGATAGGACGTCAGTGATCGTAAACAGTCCTTCTCGTTTCGGCATAAACTTAGGGTTTGGCAAGGAACGTTTCAAGTTCCGTGCTTCTAACTACACCTTATCTCCTTTTGCGAATGGCGTAAAGGGCTTCTTTAACTGTGCCTTCATCACCTGTCTAGCCAGTTCATGTGCCGTCAGGGCTTCTTCTCGTGCTGCGGAGAGGATTCTAAGATGTTCTTCAACTGCAGGAAGATTCATATCTGAAATGATCGTGGGGAGGGGTTGGGGTTCATAGCCATACATGAGGTAGAACGGCGATTGGTTCGTGATGGAGTGAGGGCGGTGGTTGTGCGCAAATTCCGCTTGTGGGATCATATCGGCCCAAGATGTGGGGTTCGATCTGCAGAAGATCCGTAGGTATGTTTCAACCTCCTGGTTTACACGTTCTGTCTCTCTGTCAGTCTGGGGGTGGTACACTGTAGACAAGGAAAGGTCGTAGTGTAAAATTCTGGCAAGTTCTCTAGCAAAAGCTGAGGCGAACTGCAGGCCTCGGTTGGAGATGATCTTGTCATAAAGGCCAAAGCGAGTGTAGACCTTTTTATAGAAAAGAAGGGCGATGCCTTCTGAGGTTATCGTTTTAACAGTGGGGCAAAGAATTACCCCCTTTGTAAGGCCATGGTCTACCACAACCAAAAGAGTGTCAAATCCCCCGGAGAGAGGGAGGTCCGTAATCAAGTCGCAGGAAATCTGCTGGAAGGGTCGTGTCGCCGAAGAGGGAATAGGGAGGATGGGAGGGGAGGTCGGATGCGTGTTCGCCTTGTTCTGTTGGCATAAGGCGCAACCTTCAACGTAACGCTTCACAAAGGAAGCGAGGCTGGGCCACCAAAATTCCGCAGAAACAAGTTGACGGGTTTTCAGATAACCGGGGTGTCTGGCAGACGGGTGGTCATGGTGTTTCTGGACGCACGTTCGTCGTAGGGTTTCATCGTCAGGAACATACACACGGTCCTGGAAAGTCAAAACTCCAGCATCAAAGCGCCAGTCGGAGAGGCGGGATCGGAAGCAAGCTGGGAGTTGTTCGATTCCTTGAACAGCGGTTTGGACAATGGGATCGGAAGAGGAGGATCAGGCGAGTGCATCGGAGAGGGAGGTGTCGATAACATTGACAAAGAGGTCAGCAGGGAGGAGGGTAACATTGGCATTATCGTCATCAGTGGCTGGGATGAGGTCAGGGTGGCGAGAGAGCGCATCGGGGCCAGAAAGATCTTTCCCAGGGACATGGGAAAACTTCAAATCATAGTTGGCGAGATCAAGCAACCATCGTGCTTGGTGACAGTTAAGGTTCTGTGGCTGACGGAAGTACGTCAGGTTCTTGTGGTTGGTGAAAACCTGCACCATGTGGGGAGATCCATGGAGATAATGGCGCCATGCTTTCAGGGCGCGGATCACAGCCAAAAGCTCCTTGTCGTAGATGTCATAATTCCGCTCAGCAGAAGCAAAGGTCTGGGAGAGGTATCCACATGGGTGCCAGTCTCTGTTAGAATCAGCTTGGAGGAGTACACCTCCAGAGGCAAATTTCGAGGCGTTGGTAGCGATGGCAAAGGGTCGGGTGATGTCGGGCATCGTAAGGACAGGTTGTGAAAGAAAAATCTTTTTCAGCTTCTGGAATGCTCCCTCACAGCTCTGGGACCAGTCCCAAGGGGCACTCTTCTTCGTCAGATCAAGGAGAGGTCGGGCGATATCGGAGTATTTTGGAATAAATTGCCTATAAAAATTAGCGAAGCCAAGGAAAGATCGAATATCCTTGACTTTCTTCGGGGTCGGCCATTCAGAGATCCCTTGTAGTTTGACAGGGTCCATGGCGATCTGGTCGGGTTTGATGATCATCCCAAGGTATTCGACTTCTGTCATCGCAAACTTGCACTTTTCGAGTTTGAGACACAGATCTAGTTCCTTCATACGCTGCAATACAAGTTTAGTGCGAGCGGTATGAGTGTCATCGTCTGGTGAGAAAATGAGAAGGTCATCCATGTAAATGACCAACCAGCCCTCCGCAATCATATCACAGAAGGAATCGTTCATAAATCTTTGGAAAGTGGGTGGTGAGTTCGTGAGACCAAAGAACATCACCGTGGGTTCAAACAACCCCTTATGCGTGATAAATGCTGCCTTCCATTGATCTCCTTCTTTAATACGTACATTGTTATATCTCCAGCGTATGTCGAATTTCGTGAAGACCTTTGTGCCTTTGAGCTTATCTACAAGGTCAGAGACAAGCAGGAGAGGATAGGCATCTCGAACAGTATGTTCGTTCAAGTACCGGTAATCTTGACAGGGGCGAAGGCTGCTGTCCTTCTTCTTGACAAAAAAGAAGGGGGATGCTTGTGGTGACTTCAAAGGGCGGATCTTACCCGTTTGAAGGTTCTCTTCAATAAAGTCTTCCGCCGCCTTCTTTTCGTCAGGGGCGAGCGGATAAATCTTCGACACCTTTGGAATGAAGGTGTCATCCAGATGAATCGTGTGATCATATGGTCTGGACGGAGGAATATGATCAGTAGCTTCTTTCTTAAAGATAGAAGCAAAATCTCAGTATTCGGCTGGAAGCGTTGGCTTCGGCTTCTCTTGCTCTGCTTGTTGAGCAAGTTCTGTGGACAAAGTAATTCTCCTAAGTCATTTAGTCACGGGAGAATTAGGGAAATATCTAGACGCTGCTCTGGCAATGCGTCCAACCATATAGGATTTATGGGCTTCCTTGAGAAACCAATCGGGGTCTTCTCCGTTGAGGTATATGAAGAGAACATTTCGTTCGTCTTTGTCGTAAAGTTGGTGACCGGTGGGTGGTCATTCCCATGTTCTATCCTGTGTTCTGGAGTTCTTCGAGGAATATTTCGCCCTGTTACCTGTGTGGGAGAAATACAGATCCATAGACTGATTGAGTTTCTCGTCAATCTCGACTGTCTTCTTCTTCCAATCTATCTTCGGGTTCGTGGCTTTCAACCAGGGGTGCCCGAGGATTACGTTCTCGCGTCCACAGTGGATGACGTGGAGGAGAAGCTTCTGAGTAGTCGTTCTGATACGTGCGAAGACGGTGGTCGTGAACTTGACCATGCCGTTCTTGTTATCAGAGCTATCGGCATTTCGGACTTTGAATGGCTTTTCAAGGTGGTCCAAAGGGAGGTGGTGCTTCTTGATGAAGTCCCAATTGATACAAGAGATTTCGGCACCGCTATCGATGAGGGCGGTGACGTCGACAACTTTCAACATGCTCGAGGGGTCGATGATTTGCACAGCAAGATGAACAGATGCATAGGCAGAATCGTCTATGAGTACAGGAGCAATTGTTTTGCAAGAAAAAGGGGGGACTCGCGTCAAAATAGAACCCCCTAACAAAAACCCTTCTGGTTCTTGTAAAGCTGGGCCATGAAGGCCGGGTCTTCTTCTTCATCGTCATCTTCTACCAGTTCTAACCTCAGCAGATCTTCTTCGACTTCCATTTTCGCCACCTTTCTCTCCTTTCGCTCTTCTGTCTTCTTCGGCAGAGGAGGTCGACGACCAGTCCCGTTCTTCTTGGGGCAGTTATGCGCCAAATGTCCATGTTCGCCGCAGTTGAAGCAGTTGCCTCTTCTGTGGTATTCGTCGCGTTGGGAACGGGAGAGCTGGATGGCATCGACGTCCATGGTGTCAGGGTCACGAGGAGGGGCGGAGTAGCGAGGGCGTGCTTGATAAGTGGGGGTCGAAGGTCTGAACATCGAAGGTCGGTTGTTAAAAGAAGAAGTGATGTCTTGTTGGTTTCTAAAATGAATCGCTTTCGCAATCCATGTCGTGATGTCTGTGGGGACCATTTCCATCGCATAAATGCGGGATCTAAGGACCAGGTGAAGCCCTTTCACAAAGAAGTTGATCAGTATCATCTGATCGGTGATTCCAGAATCATTGCGGCAGATAGAAAACTCCGCAATATAATCTTCTAGCGACCGTATGGTGCGCTTGTCTTTCGTCATCGTCAAGTTCTGCAGCTTTCCCAGGGCTGTGATCTTCATTTCCTTCGTTTGGAAGGTCTTCTCGAATAAATCTAGGAAGTCAGAGTACTTCCCAAATGACGGCGGTGAAGCGGCCAGCTTTTCTTTTCAGAAGGAGGTAGCCCAACCGAGGGCAGCGCCTTTCTTCATATAAGACAAGGCATAGCCGATCTTCTTGTTATCGGTGTCATATAGCGTCTCGTTGATAAGGAGATACATTTTGACCAAAAGCAGCCATGCTTCAGCCTTATCGTAGCTTCCATCAAAGTCATCGGGGGTGCCGATCTTCAATTCCGTTGCTTTCGAAGAAGTAGACATTGCGGCAGTTACAGTAGGTGGTCGAGGGGTGCGTAAGGTTGGTGGATGGACAGAGATAGGACGAGGTGGAGGTACTGTGGAGGTAGGTAGGATTGCTGTAACGGGAGAAGGTTCAGGCGATGGGGATCTAGAGGGGAATAGAGAAGCAAACGGATGAGGAGACGGGGGTCTTGGCGGTTCTTCCGATCG
>JBBPKB010000008.1:0-32560 GCA_038089035.1 Boletellus dicymbophilus
TGTATCTACGCGGCAAAGGTTTGATGTTGAAATGCAAGTGTTTTTCTGGTCTCAGAAACAATTTCCAGAAGACGAACCGGGTCGACAACTAGTTGATTGTATGGCGTGGCAAGCTGTCGCTCATATCGCCGCACATACTTGAAAAATCCGCGTACGAGACAAGAGCCGCAGTGGAATACTTCCACTCTTGGCTGAGCATGCCGGGCGCGATCGTCGGGTGTGTGTATATGCCACTGCAGATACTTAGTGCTTTGAACCCAGAATAGACTCTGAACCGTCATGTACATAACCAGTAAGTAAATGGTGAGAGAATCGACGCAGATTGGGATCCAACCTTAGGCCTTAACCTTCAATTCAGATATCCGCTCTGGGGATGATCAAAGATGACCACATGCATTCTAGTCACCTGATCATTTGGGTTTCCAGGGTGCGCCTTTATCCCACCGGTCGGCGGAAAGAAGGCGGTCGAGTTTGTTGCGGTGCAGGTGATGCCACAGTAATGCAGCGCTCGTTGAGGGGAATTTTTGACAAGTGAATAGGGTACGTGAGCCGTCAGATTCCGTACTGTTTTGAAGCGCATGTAATTTCGCGAGTCCAAATCTTGTGACATTGATGTCCAAATTATCGGACCATATCCCCAGTCTTGTCTGGCGTATTGGTAGGCGTGTGTCCAGCACATGTCCCGGTGCAACTGCTTGAGGATGAACTCATAAAGACTGGGCCAAAGTTCCAACTCCGAATCAGCATCATGTGACTAGGCCGCACCGTGACTTTAATTTTGAGCACTCATACGTACTTCCGCGGACGAACCAAATTGGCATCAAAAACAGCTCCGCGCTCGCGCTCAGATCCCGGGACTAGCTGGTTAAAACACACCATCGCCGTAGGACCATCATGGAGTGCGATCCTCGGCGATCTTTTCGTTGCTAGTGGCCCACTGACCCTTTGACAGGCACCCTCATTTTATCCCCTTTCTTCTCAGTCCCCCTTCCAATCCTCGACTTGGCCATCTCTGACTTTCTTACACTGCCCGATGTCAAGCTGAGAATCATCATGTAAGCAGTGAGATATCATTAGGTTTGGCCCTACGGTAGGTTTGAACCAGCAGGTTCAGCTTCGGGTAAGCTTTAGTGGCACAATCAACATGACGGAATGACGGAGATCAACAAACGAGTGAGCGTATTATGCTAAAGTACACATGTATGTACAAATACCATTCATTCTGACCCGTGCTTCGTTCTGAGATTGCTTGTCCATATAGTGCGCCCGGAAGATTACATTTTTAGATTCAGACCTCACTAATAAACCTCCGAGTGCTCGAGAACAGTTGATACTGATTTTAAGTGGCCCTCTGAAATTTGGTCTTCCCTGCCAGTGACTGCCCCATCCAATACATAGTAAGTATAGGAAAGGCGGTTCTGACAGATCCAGTGCCTTGATCACGATCATCGGAATTTCGCTTCTGGAAATGATACACCACCGGAGGCGCTTGAAACGAGCAAATTTTATTTAATTGGTCGTCGGTGTTAATTCAAACCCCGTGACAACCTGTAAGTACTTGAGTATTCAGCTTCGATGGTCCGTCTAACAGTTCCGGGACAAATTTGGATCACCTCTATCGGTGTTCCCGCCTTCCCATGTAGCAAGTAAAGTTTGCGCATTTGAATATGTGCGGCCGAATGTTCTGCCGCGGCTGTTCTGAAGACTTTGCAATTCAATGAAAGCTATGTATATGTATATATGCATGTACTTACAGGGCCTAGCTTCAATCGCTACCGAGCTTGAAAGTTCCGCTAAACTTTCTGTGACGTGATCGAGGTCCTAAGTCGATGCGAAAACGCTATGGGGATAGAGTCTGAATCTGACTGCATTAGCGAGCTGCCGCTGCCAGCCTGAGTTAAGACCTTTTATCCACCTTGTTAATCGCCGGACTGCAGGTAGAGAAATGAAGATAGTTTGGCACGCTGAATGGAGTCTATGGCCAGTGACCGTAGCGTTCACTCCACTGCAGACCCGCGCCGAGTATAACGAGAACTGAACATTGTTCTTTGAACCAGGCTATACAAATACTCCCGTAGTACCCGCTGAGCTTATTACGCATTTAAGTCGCGCGGATGATTGTACGTCGGGATACTCCGAGATCGATAACAAATCCATAAACTGAAGGGACCGGACAACGGCGAAGCTCGGCGAAGGGTGGTCACGACTGTCGGTGCTACTATATACGCATCGAATATATATTCTGCCTATGATTGACTCAATACAAACGATCCTTCCTCTAATTTTCTGCCAACGGTGGTACAATTACCATTCAATCACTTAGCCCGAGAAGGTGATTCAACCAGCATTTGGAATGGGTCCTTATGATACATCAATTGGTGCGTGCGTCCAGAAACTTGACTTGGGCGATGTGCTCGACGGGACTGGCTCACTGAATGGCTATTTAATAGGCACGCTCATAGTCGGCATATTCTGTCAGTATTAGTTATCGACATCGGTCACGATGACTCAATATCCATTTATAGTCAATACTTTCTTATACGGCCTTGTCGTATACCAGTTTGCAGCGTACTACCGCACAAGTAAGAGAATCCCATGTATACTTTGCTCAAGATAACTCACATTCATGCGCTCTCACAGAATTCAATGACTCACGAACGACGAAGTCCGCTTTCAGTCAATTTTGCAAGTGTGCATCTTTGACGAGTGACTTGCAGGTATATGGTTTTCTTTTTGTTCGTTCTCGATACATTCCACAGTATCGCGTGAGCACCACTTTCCTAGTGTTTGGCGAATTGGCTCATCCATTCTGTAGAGCCATATATATGGCGTGGTACTATACGTTCGTAACTTTTGCGGTCGTCGTGCCACATACTGAGGCCTCTTATATATATATCGATACAGCGTGACCAACTTCAACAACCCATTAGCTCTTGAATGTAAGCAATATCTTGTCATCCACCCCCTTCCACCTCACCCTTACAACTTCCGGAGACGGTGTATGGCCATATCAACTCACCCCCATTGCAACTGCGCTCGCTGCCTTCGTGACGCAAATATACCTGGGGTTTAGGCAAGTCATGATATACGAGAGCAATCCCACTCCTAACCTAAACATGACACAGGATTTGGTGCTTGACTGGTAGCAAGCTTCTATATGGCGTGGTTGTCGTGTTGGCGGTTCCTTCATTTATTTTGGGCGTGGTCTGCAGTGTCGAGGCATCTATGATCAGTTTGTATGTCCTAACGAAAAAATGAAACATGATGATACTAATCGACACTATTTATAGTTTGGCTGACTTGACGCATATTACGCCAGTCGTGATTGCCTGGTTATCCATGCAGGTCATCGTAGACACGTTTATTACCGGTATGTCAATTTATTCCCATGACGACTACTTGCTCACGGTCACAAGTTACGTTGATTGCCATCTTCTCCCGGTGGCGAAATGGCTTCCGCAGGACGGATACGATTCTCAACCGACTTATTCGGGGCGCCATCCAGACAGGCCTCTTTGCAGGTATATTCTCTATGGGCGACTTGATCACATTCATCGTACTTCCAAATACGAATCTTTATGGCATGTTCGCCATTCCAATCGGTCGTATCTACACAAACGTAGGTGTATTCGGCGTGTCAAATGTGCATTGCTGTCCGCCGACTTACGATTAAAGACTCTCATGGACACGCTTCTTACTCGCGAGATTATCAAGGCAGACATGGCCAATACACAAGGGGTGAGTTTGTTATCTACTAGTCCCACTTTGGGTCATTCATCATCTTTGTATCTACAAAAGTCTGGCTCGATTGCCTGGACGCCGAGCGACCCGTCACAATCCACGGGAACGACTGCGTCAACTAGCGTCCATCTACAATCTTTACAGCTACAGAGTGTCGTTCGTGACGTTGTTGATGACTCGTCGCGAGAGGATTTGGAAAGCAAAGTCATTCCACTGGAGGTTTGACGTCGGCCGTCTAGACGGTGCAAAAATCGTATTACTGTGCTTCGCCGATCGTTATGCTGTCTTTCAAGTTTTGAATTGATTTTTGGGTTCTATTTCTGCAGTTTCAGAAACTACTGTATTGTTAATTAGTACCAATAGTAAAAATATGTACTACTTAGGACTCAGAGAGTACACTGTCACAACTATCTTTGTGGGGATGCAATTAACCCGGTACATTCTACTGACGGATTGCCTCGCCCGGCAACCTCATAGACGGGCTGGATCCCAGACTAATGTACACTGCGGCCGCAGCACGGTCACCTGGTGAGCCTGTTCGCAATCCTTGGTTCGTTTCGACATTTAACATGAACCTGAAACTTTAGTATCTGACTAATTTCGTTAAGGGTGGGTCCACTCCGGCATTAGTATCGGATCAAACACTCTAATCTACGCAGTTCGTGCCACCCACATTTCAAGTCTTTTGACTGTATATCAGATGAAAGCATGTTTCCCCGTCAAAGATAGACTCATGTCTATGATTGCATCGCAGACTTCTGAAAATTGGGTCTAGCGGGCAGGGTGAAAAAAAGGCGAGACTTAGAGAAAGTAATTCATCTGCGCAGCAAGAAGTGCGCCAAAGGCATGTCTCCGAACTGGCTTGGATCTGTTGGATCTAGTTCCTTGCGAAGCGAGGAGGGTTGGATCCGGTGAAATTCAGGTTTGACAGCGCCGATAACTGATGATGACGAAGAGTTCAATAAGTAGGTAAATATCTCACGCTTGATCCCCACGTTTTCGGAATGATATCGTTGCTGTTCCCGGAGGGATCCGACTAAGGGCTACATAACAAAACGCAAATACACCACCCGATTAGCAGTTTCTATTTTCGCAAGAAAGTTCAGTGAGCATGCGACGACAAAGAAACCTTCGTGTTTTTTTTTGGGTCCCTTCGTCTAATTTCTCAAATGAAATCCGACCCTTCCACACGTTCACAAGTTCACGGTGGCTAATATAACTCCCGGATAATCATATCTTCAGAGAGAGCTCTTACACACTTGAACGGAGGTTACTTTCAATTATGACAGGGTCAACTCACTTCGTGCCTCCCGCCAAGTCCCGATACATCTTTCCAGTAACAAGCATTCATAATGGGCTTGTATGACACGACAATCGGTGAGTGGAGCTAGACTTGGTTTAATGAATAGATTTTGACAGTCCTCGATAACAGGTACCCTCATAGTAGGGATATTCTGTGAGCGGCGGTGATGCGTTTTGTTGGCGATGTTGACAGACGCCTTTTACGCAAAAAAGTCAATACTTACCTATATGGCCTTGTAACTTACCAATTCGCAGCGTATCACCGGATGGATAAGAGTAAGTGAACTCAACAAAGACGAATCCGCCTGTGACTCATAATCCAGGGTTTAATGATCCACTAGCTACTAGGTGGGTCTATCAAAGACCCAGAAGTGCTCGGTATTGACATTAACATTAGATTGATGGTGTCCTTTCTATTCATTTTAGACACGTTCCACAGTGTCTCGTGAGTACTGTTATCGGATTTAGTGTTTGCGGAGAGGCTCATTTGTTTCCTTAGATCCATATACATGGCATGGTACTATACGTTAGTGATTGTGCAAAACTTTTCTTTCTACCTATGTTAAATACTTTCTAGCGTGCAGAATTTCAACAATCCGACAGTCCTTCTTTGTAAGTAACGATGTTTTCTTTGTTGATGTGACCTAAATTACTCTCGACTCGGAAGTGGCTGTATGGCCGTATCAAATGACCCCTATCTGTACCGCTCTCGCTGCATTTGTGACACAAATATACCTCGGTTTCAGGTAAGTATGCAATATACCAATGCGACACCCAATCAAATGCCTGTATGGTGCAGAATATGGCGTCTGACCAATAGCAAGATTATTTACTGCATGATCATCATGCTAGCGACTCCATCTTTTATTCCGGGTCTGAGTTGCGGCGCTGGGGCCCTCGTTATTGATGTGTATGTCTCATGATCGAGATACTGGACGATATTGATCCCTATTTGTAGTATGTCCGAACTTCCCCGCATCGCACCGCTCGTAATTGCTTGGTTATCTACGCAAGTCGTCGTGGACACGTTCATCACCAGTGCGTTTGTTTACTACAGCTTACATATGGCGCAGGCTCTGACTTACAATTGCAAGTTACCTTGACTGTCGTTCTCGTTCGTTCACGGACAGGGATACGCAGAATGGATTCGATTCTCAACCGGATTATCCGTGGTGCTATCCAGACGGGCCTCTTCGCTGGCCTCTTCTCCATGGGTGACTTGATTACATTTATCGTTCTTCCGAACATGAATTTCTACGGCATGTTTGCCATTCTGATTGGTCGTATCTACACGGTCGTAACGTCACCCACTGCGTAACGCAAGCCGTGCGCTGACTTATTTTTCTTTTTCTTCATCTGAAGACCTTGTTGGATACTCTACTTACCCGCCAGTCCTTCAGAGAGGAGATCGCCGAGGTATACTACGTCGATGCAGTGGTAAGTTTAACCTCTTCCGAACGTAGCTCAAACGATCATTTCCCCGTTCCCGGTGTAGACTCGCCGCAGATATCCAGTTGCCAGCAATGTTTCGCAAGCAAGTGACCTAGTTTCTCCCCCCGGCGCCCGACCCGAAGTTCGACACCTCGAGAAGGAAATAGGCGATCGATCGTTGAGTGATCACGTGGGGGGCAAAGACGGCTTGAAAAGGAAAGAAAAGAAAACAGTTGGCTTTGATGACAACACAGAACCCCTTGACGCCGTCGACAGTTAACAGAGGTGCAGACTCGTTTGAGAGTACAGCTTAATGGATGTATGATTTTATTACTAACGATTTGTGCCCATGTATGTACATGCTTGCAATGATTGATGGCATCATACGTCACGCATTATTGCTTCATTCAACAGAGTCGCCGAGGATCACGATGATGCACTCAATCATCTTATATTTTATATGGACGGTGATACATCAGGCAGTCACTAAGATCACGATGCCGCCTTCGCCTTTGGAACGGACCACATGTTCTTAGCGAGAAGGCGGCACTGTTGGTGCTTAAAGCATGCCGAGTGCCGAGCGTCGCTGCTTTGAAGTTTATTCCCCATCGTTGAGTCACTCTACCTTCGCCGTCAGTGACAAAAGACAACCACCCGCGTTGAGCGTGTTAGCCTAATCCATTAATGCGCACCCGCTCTTTCGTAACCTTACTACCAGCACGAATCCATTATCGATGCTGCTCCTTTACGCCCTCATGGGGTGTGTTTACGCACTCGTGGCTCTTGCAACAGCCCCTCACACTCTGGTCGCGCGTGGAGACTGCTCACATCGCGCCCGTGATTTCATCCTCATCCACTCGCATAGTTTGCCTTGAGCAAGACAACGGCCCGTGTGACTTCTACCTGCTAGGGTTGCTACTACGGCAATTTGGACATGGCGACGCCCGCTCGTCCAGCAGTCGCCTCCTTACAGTGTCTTGCACCGCCTTGCCGCTACCGCGCCACAAGATGGTGGCGGCGATACCTCATGGCAACACGCCCGTCGAACGACGCAGCTGATTGCCCGACCCATCGGACAATTGTGATGACAGTGACATGGGTACGCGCCCTTAGTACCGCTTTCATCCTGTACTGTGAACCGCGTGCGAAAGTGAACTCGAATTCTCACGACCGTCAGAGTCACTTCATGCTGCAGATGAAGCGGATCAACTGGTTCTGGAGTAAGAAAATTATCGCTATCTGGTTTAGCGTCTCGCGTCCTTACAAGAAACTCGATTACGTTCTCAGACATGAACCGTTTCACCATCTCTCTCTAAAAGCGACAGCAGCTTGACAGGAAACACAGCATATGCATGATCAGCTCATCCAGAGACTGGGCGGTCTCGATCTTCGAACTGAGTCAATTTCAACCCTTGTATCACGTGGGACACTCCTGGCAGGATGCATTATCTTATACCCAAACGGGCAGGACCGCAGGGAAAAAATAATGTGCTAACTCAGATATGACAACTATTCCGAAACACCAAGAACAGTTTTGACATACTTTGTCGTTAATCAGTGACCTCGACGACCAGACAGGCTGCAGACTCGGACGTGTGGCGAACATTATTCGATGGTAAGTAAGATAAGCACGACGACTTGGAGAACAGCGCTGAACACGTGAAGGATCTACAATTTATCCAGGAAAACAGCTGCGACCGAGCGCCCCGATGAGATTGTTATGGGGTGACGCTCTTTCCCATTGTCGTCATGCGCCGAGATACAACTCGTAGCTCTTTCAACCCTTTGATCCATGCATGTCCTCGATGGGAACTGCAACTCGAATGTATACAAAGTGTACAACTTCGACGTGTGTGTTTATCTTTCACGTCGTCACTTTGGTTCATGGGTCTGTTACCTGCAGCAGAAACCGACTGAAGAGGGCAGAATAACAAGTGCGCCGCGCACATTTCATGTTTCATGTTTACCTGAGTCCGAGACTGATGGGAGGTCGGAACGCACTTTGTAGCACCCTCAGTACGGACCAAATGGGGTTTTAGGGGATGGTGAATTGGATAAATAATCGGATCAGTATGTTTCCTGTCTTTCTCTCTCGTCACTAGCGAAGTTATTCACCCACGAGTTCGGCACTTGGTTGGTGACTTGGTCGGCAGGAATGGGGGTGTATGACGCAACGACTGGTGCACATGAACGGGGTAATGTGTGAAGCTAGTCGGTGTTAACTGGTTTACATGATAGGTACACTGCTACTGGGAATATTCTGTGAGTGTCGATAATCTTTATTATTAACGTCGTTGACTGGTACTCTGGTGTTAACAAAGTCAACACTTTCTTGTACGGCCTCGTCGTGTATCAGTTCGCGTCATATTACTATATGAGTGAGTGACCACGGCGAAGGGAGAATCACATCTCACATTCTACTCCAAAATTCAACGACCCGCCTGTTGTCAAGTTGGTTGATCAATGGCTTGCGAGTATATGGTGTTGATGGACGGTTTTCAGGTATATGGTGCTGTTCCTGTTTATCCTGGATACGTTCCACAGCGGCTCGTACATATCATCTTCTGAGTGTTTGTGCTTTGACCCCTGAATCATTTCCGTAGGGTCATATACATGGCCTGGCACTACACGTTCGTAATTTTAACACTAACCTTTGCCCCCTGCTGATAGCACCACAGTGTTACAAACTACGATAATCCAGCAGTTTTCGAAAGTAGGTAATTATGCCGCTTCTCTCAGAGGTCCTGTCTTGATGATCCTCGAAGCCGCTGTGTGGCCGTACCATTTACTCCACTCGCCACTGCGCTTGCTGCGTTGGTCACACAGATATATCTAGGCCTCAGGCAAGTGTACCGATACACTAACCACAGCCCTCCTGAACCTACGTGTCTTAGGATTTGGCGCTTGACGAAAAGCGGGATCCTATACGGCATGGTTATAGCGTTGGTTTCGTTCTTGGTCTGACTTGCAGTGTCGAGGCTTGGATTATCAAAGTGTCGGTCTCGCTATATTGTACCAACCACATTCATGTAGGATATCCAAGCTGCCTAGCATTACGCCCTTTGTGATGGTTATCAATGCAAGTCGTCACGGACACGTTCATCACCGGTGCGTCCCGTTCAGATAAAAGCAAATAACCAGACGGTAGTCGATCACCACCACTCAGTCACGTTTTCCATCGTGTTCTCGCGGTCGCGAGCGGGTTTCCGCAGGACGGATACAATAACCAACCGACTAATATGTTGTTGTCCCGTAAGCGAATTTATATGGCATGCTCCTCATCCCGGTCGGTCGCATCTACACAAATGTGGGTATTAACATCGACAGTTGTGCAGTTTGCATCCATTGACCGATGATTCCATTGCAAGACACTCTTGGATACTCTCCTTTCCCACCAATCACTCAGGGCTGACTTTGCTAGCTCGTTTGGCGTTAAGATGGTAGGTTACTTAGTTACATCTCTATCTTCAGTCCGCACCTGGGGCCATTCACAGCAATTCATCGCAAAGACATCCAAAAGTCTTTACGAGCGGCCATGAACTCGAGGTGAAACACTCCGGTCCGGAAATGCGTGGTCATTCGCTATCCGAGGATGTCGACGAGGGACACAAAGGTGTTCCGCTAGTAATCTGAGAAAACTGCCGGACATCTGCCACCATACTACTTGCTTTACAGTCTGAGGATTGATTCTATTGCTTGGACGGTCTGGTAAATAAATACTTGCCGTGAGAAAGTGCAGCCCAGAGAACGTTGAGTTTGTTTGATGTAAAACCTGAAAAGCTGCGTAAACGACCACGATGAAGCCGAGCAGCTGTTGGTGGAGTCACCGCATCGTGCAACGTGCAGGACCCTCCAAGCCCATCGGAGCTCGGTGCGGCCTGGCAATCTCACTTGATCATCGCAAAGCTATCCTTCTGGTGGCTCTGGCAATTCCGCCGTTCAAAACCGTGCTTCAAATGGATGTATATCTCACAGGTACCAGTGCACGCCACAATCAGCAATTCAGTCACATCCAAGGATATCAGGATTCTGAAATCTCAGGCCAGCGCGATGCAGAGCTCGTGAGGTCTCTCACATGGATTCGTGGAAGCAACAGTTCAAGGGTCTCAGTCCAGTGTTGACTAGTGGAACCTGCCATGGCTGGCGGCAGGAACACTGAAGGATCGGACAGGCGCGAACAGGACCACACTCTATACGGGCGACGAACTACTGGGTACGGGTACAGGGGGGGGACTCTATGGCTATCTGGGCGAGGCGCAACTAGATATACTACAGTGCACGTGATGTGTATGCCAATGGAATGTTACAACTAGTCCTCTTTGGCCGACTATTATGCTAATCACTAGTGTGAGTCGACAATGATTAACATTCACTGAGGCAGGTGCAGGTGGCGATGTTGTCGTGTTGATACATTCAGAACAATAGGGGAGCTTGGTTTGAGGAGTGGTTTTGGAAGTGGTTTTCGACTCAGGTTTCGGTTTGTAGTTCTATTAAGAGTCCAAAACCAGTGAGTGGTTTTGGTAGTGGTTTTCGCACTTGGTTTTCAGTGCAAATCATCGTTGCCCGTTGAACTTAGTTGCTGTTACAATATTCTGTTGGGTCACCAAGTGCACATGCAGCCACAAGCACGACCGGCGCAGTCAGTCACCAGGATATGTGCGCCCCCTTGTGCCTGCACATATATAAAGTTGACTGCACATACTTGACCACCTCAGTCCGCTGTATCGCGCACGACATCCTGTCCAATATCTCAATCTAAGTCACCGTATCTGGTACGCTGTGCGAGGAAATCTAATCTCCGATGCTTAGTCATACTATAGTCCGTTCTCGAAAACCAACGAAAACCGGCCACCAAGGATGGCAAACCAAAACTGTGGTTTTCCGAATGCTCCAAAACCAATTCCAATAACACTCGCAAACTTGAGGTCTGCACCCCTTTAATCAAGGAAAGAGGGTGCCAGCATGACTGCGTGCATAGCATGGCTCAGATCTGTAACTCGCCGGTGTCCATCCTTAACTCTTGGATCTAACCTAGCATTGACAACAGCTCGCATCGCCATGGGTCCCAGGATGTGAGTATAAGTACTCGGATGCAGCGAGCCCAACTTTCCCAGTCTTCAGGTAGAACCTACTCTTCTTATCTTCACTCATCCACAACTCGCTTTCTATTTAATCATGCGTCTTTCTTCGTCTCTTCTTACTTTCGCATTCATCAGTGTCGTCGCCTCTCTCCCATTATTCAGCTTCAGTGACGAAGGTAGTAGAGATGGTGGCGATGACTGGATCTCCTCGAGTTCCGCAGCAGACACGTCTGCGACGGCTCAGTGCTCCCCCACCGGTGCTTCGACTCTCGCTGCCCAGACTGGCGACCCAGCTACTCAGGCCACCATCAATTACCCATCCCAATCTGGTGGTTTTACTCCGACCGTCCAGACTAGCAACCCGGCTACTCAGGCCACCAGCAGTGACTGGTCCCAATCTGGTGATTTTATCCCAACTGTCCAGACTAGCGTCCCAGCAACCAGTGCTACCAGTGGTTGCTCATGCCCATCCGGTAGTGCTTCGACCCCCACTTCTCAGACCGGCGTTTCAGCTACTCAGGCCACAAGCAATTACTCTTACCCATGCGGTGGTTCTACTCCGACCGTCCAGGCTAGCGACCCAGCTACTCAGACCACCAGCAGTGACTGGTCCCAATCTAGTGCTTCGACCCTCGCTGTCCAGACGTCCTCGCCCGATGCATTATCGTCCTCGGACATTGGTCAATCTAGCTCAACTTATTTCAGTTACCCCACGGGCACATCCGCGTAACTTTTTTTTGTTTGAATATAACTTTCCTCTGCTTGCAGAGGGGAAACTATTTAAGTAATTCGGATCTTCCGTACCTCTTTCTCCTCCCCCTTCCCATTATGATTAAGTGATGATATATGCGCGATAGAGGTCTCCAGTAGAGCACACTGGCTCGTCTATTCTTGGTAGAATTCGCACACATATATCGTGTACATATTTATTGTTTCTTGTTTTCCGGCGCCGAGTTTTTTATTGTAATATGTGCTGAACAATTCCATTTGTTACCTGAAACCAGGACACTACTAAGCAGTGTCAAGATGTCTAAGTGAGGCTGTACATCAAGATATCTCGAAAGATTCGGAGATCTTTCTGTAGTCTAGACTTAGTGTAGCAGACGATCTGGACCTTTCTGTACAGATGTAAACAGTCTATGACCGACAAAAACTGTACTAATCTTATTGTGTCTAGTCGTGCTCAGTCCTCGGCCCTCTCCACCATGTAGAAAGTGCACGGTGTCTCGATGAGGACGATATACCTCCAAGGTTCGGAGTGAAAGCGAATAGTAGCTACATTCGAATATTATAGCGCATTCTATAATTGCTACAGTGTGCTACATTGCACAACAGGGCAAAATCGGTCTTACTACCAGGTGTTACAGCTTATGATGCAAGTCATCTAGCCACCGCTACTCAAAATAGCTTATCTGCAGTGGCTGTGCAGTGGCCAAAATGGGATGAAGTCCTGACCCTAACCCTAACGTAGGTTATGAGGGCTGGATTGTGCCAATGATCTGCTCGGATTATGGAGAAAAGCATGATTTTATGTTTGTCTTTTTTTTTTCCAGTGAATACAACATTCAATTGTATACCACACCTGCAACAACCCAGACTCGAAAATCACACAGAGAGGATATCACTTGAGCACAAGCAGCCCATTGGTACCACCAAATTAATCACACTATTGCAGACAGGAGATGAGGACATAGTGCCTGACACAATGAAGAGTGCACCTTTAGCAATGAGGCAGGTGCACATGATTCACTTGTGGGAAAACTGTTATGCTTGGCCTGGGTAGAGACAAGTGTAGACTCAAAAGAAATAACAATCAGCTAACAAGGGATAACATGTCCAAAGTAGCTACCTTCAATGAAGGATTTGTATCCCATTGGAGAGGGACCTGGGGTTTGCCTGCTGGTTGATTGTGATGAATGGCTCTGTCTTGGCTGGGTCAGCTTGGTGCTGGCCCAGCCTGCTCTACATGGTGGTGCTGACTAAGCTATGAGCTACCACTCTACTGGCTCTCCTGCTCCATGTGCCCCCTCAAAAAAAGACTGGGTGGCATCCTTACCATGTATCTCCATGCCCTTCATACCCAGGATATCCATTTGGATTGTCCTTGGTGTTTAGTTTTCTCAGACATATTTTGTTTCATTCCACACCTTTCCTCTCTCTTGCTCTCCTCTTTCTCTGTTTTGTTCTCTGTCTTGTTTCTCTCTGTTTTGCCTCTTTTCCTTCCACTCTCTGTTTTGTCCCTCTCCATTTGTTCTTCATCAATCCATCTGATGTCTGGCATTGGGATATTGTTGTTTGTAGCTGCTTTGTTGATGATGTTTTGGTTGTCCTCTATGCTTGCTGTTGAAAATATGATATGTTACTACTGACAAGTCATATGACTAATTACTTATCACATCTATGACCAATAGATTAGATAAGAAGATATGATGCCACAATGGCTCATATCATGCAATTATGGTGAAATATAATGTCACTATCCCATGACATCATAAATGATGACATATGATGACATTCTAACACCATAATAATAGAATGTTGTATCTTTTAGATTAGATAAACAATTCAAGCTCCGCTTGAATAGTAGTATATAAACCCATATATCTTATCATATCTGATAAGACACTCTTGTCTTATCAATTGCACCTTCTCTTAATCACCCTCACTTTTGGACTAGTACTCCAAGTACCTGAACAAAGGCTTTCTCTTCTCAAGTCTAAACTCTGCTTGTCAAGTGCATCTCTTCACTTGGCTTCATCTCCCCCTGTCTCCTGCATGCCTCAGTGAGAGAGTGCCACCCTCTTTCCAGTACACTCTTTCATTTACATGCCTTGTTATTGTGGCTTCTGCTAGGGTTTCCATACTAGTTGTGTGCCTTTGTGTGGGTGGAAGACATGTATTCATCATGCACTAAAAGTGCCTGATATTGAATGTGGTCAGCATGTAAGTTGTTTAGTGATGCACTTTGGTTCTGACCACTTGGGTAGTGGTTTGCAGTCAGTTTTGAATATGTAGTCTAGGTCACTGCAGTAGACTTGAACAAGTTGTCTGGGCATAAACACAATCTCACCTGGTTGACATGCTAGGACATGTTTGTCAAAGGTGGCCTTTCATTTGATTGCATGACATATGGCTTTGCCATATCTATCTAAGCATTGTTGTACTACATATGCCATATATATTGCAATGTCTATGCATGTGAGTGTTTGGGTGCTATGCATTGGGTCTGTGCATTTGGTATCTATGACCATCCCTAGTAGTTAGCTCCTTGGGTGAGAACTTAAGAGCTGGGAGGATATGGTTGTTGAGTGCATGTACTACATTGTCAAGGTGGTCAGTCCAAGTGTGCAGTAGTGAGTTCCATGTCACCACATTGTTATTGTCCTCTCCTAGGTCCAGTGTGCACAAGTGTTGTAGGATATGGAGTAGGAGTTTGTTTGTGCCTTCTACTAGACTGTTCACCCATGGAGAGTATGTGACAGTGACAATATGTTTGCAGCCCCAGTCAGTGTAGAAGTTGCATACAGTCATGTTGTCAAAATGCTTGCTGCTGTCCATCATGAGGGTTTCTGGGGCAAGGAAGTTCATGAAGATATTTCATAAGCTGTCTACCATTGACTTTGCCATTGATGCCATTTTTAGCTTGGTGACCCAGATGTGTTGTGAGAATGTATCTAGGTATAGTCCTAGAGTGTGATATCCTTCTTTGCCTGTGGACATGGAGAGGTAGTCACTCATAAGGAGTTCAAATGGATATCTGTGGATTATTGGATCAAGTAGGGAGTGGGTATATGGGGTACCAAAATTTTTGCACTTCATGCAATCTTGAATGGTGCTTATGATTGATGTGTTGAGTTCTGGACTGAAGATCTGGTCTGTTAGTACAAGTTTTATGGCATCCCTGCTCCAGTGTCCATTCTTTTGGCAGTGTGTTATCACTAGTATACACACTTCCATATATGAAATGCATTCTTGGATATGGCTTCATGGCCTAGCACTTGATCCTCCCTTGATGTGCTATAGTTTGTTGTCTTTGATCATGTATTGTGTTGCACAATGTCATGCATGTGTGCAATCTCATATTGGAGTGTTTGTATTGACCTGTAAAATGGCATCAATAACTTCTAAAAAGATGGGTTCAGCTTGGAAGCAGTTGTATAGCTGAGCATGGTTGTCTGCAATTTTGTCAATGGTGAATATATCATTTACTCTGCCTATTATTGAGTCCAGGTCTGGGCTGACTGTCCAGTTGCCACCTTCACCTTTGTCCAGTGGATAATTTTTTCATTGTTGGCTAAGGCTATCTGTGATCATGTTAGTTTTGCCTGGTATGTATTGTATGCCTGTTATGTTGTGTACCAATATGCCATTGCACCATCTTGCATGGACTAGAGCTATTTTGTTGTTAAATATTACATTCCATAGTGCCTGGAAGTCAGTTTGGATTTCAACTGAGAAGCCCCATATTATATCAGTGAATTTGTCTAGGCTGAATTTGAGGACAGCAAATTCTAGTATGAAGGGTGAGTAGTTGTATTCTGTTGTTGAGGTGTATTTTGAAGCAAAGCCTAGTAGTATTATGCAGTTAGTAAGTTTGCCTTCTGCTGTGCATACCCAGATGTACTGTGTGAGGTATGTGCTGAAGCCATCTTTAGTGATGATAAATGGTGTTCTGTCATATCTCAGTGTGTGTAGGGCTGGTTGCTTTGTTAGTGTGATTTTGAGGTCTAGGAATGCTTTGGTGTGTTTCTCTGTCCAAGCTGGCCCTAGTTTGTGTTGTTTCATGGTTTTCTGGTATATGGTCCTGATCACCAGCTTTGGCATATTGTCATTTTGTAGTAAGTCTCTCAGTAGTCATTCTAGATGTGTGTAGTCTTTGATGAGGTCCCTAAAGTGTCCTGTTAGTTCTAGGAATGAGGTGAGGTTGAGGACATGTGGCAGTTTTCACCAGTTGACAACCACCATGAGCTTGGCTAGGTCTGGTTGAATGCTGTTTTGTACAGCTGTTGTGGCTGCAAAGATGGTTTCAGTCATGAAAAATCAGCTTTTTGTAGGGGATAACAGTAGCTTGTATTGTCAACACTATTTGAAGACTTATATCAAGGTGTTGTATATACCACTGAAGGTGTTGCTTGCACACCTGCCATTGTCAATGAATAGCTCTATTGTGTTGTCTGCTAGTAGGTCATGTAGTTTGCCTGATACCATTAAGGTGGTCGGGGTGCCTATGAGGCTCATGGCCATTTATTTGTACCAAAAGTGACCTTTTCCTTCTATATAGAAGACAAGGTACAGTCTTCATTCATCTGACATTTCAATAGCATAGAAACCAGCCAGAGAGTCAAAGACTGATATGTACTTATGTCTACTGAGGCATTGTTGTTTGGCATGGATATTGCTATGTTGTACTGGCATGATTTGGGTGACTTTGTTGAGGGCTCTGAAGTTTTGTGTGATGTGCCATTTAGGTGGACCTGTGGGTTTGTTGTTAGTGTTTACATTGCTCATTGTAGTGTTATCTGGTGTGGGGATATCAAACTGTGCTGGTATGCCTACAAGGTGGCATTATTCATTAAGTGCTTGTTTGATGTCATCTAGTGACATTCCTCTGACTATATCATGTGATTTTTGGGTTAGTACTGTAGGTGTGACATGTTTGATCTATTTAATGGCCACTGGTTCAATTAGGTTTGCTGTGCACATCTGGTCTGTCCATTTGTATATGAACACTTTCTGGGGAGGATTGAGCAGTCATTGATTGAGGCAATTGCTGGATTTTGTATCTGGTGGAATGTTGAGGTTCATTTGTGCTCCTGGTATGAGTTGGACTTCCAATAGAGTGCATGCAAATATGTCTGCATATTTTGTAATGAGCTGTTTGGCTTGTTCTTCCTCTTCAGTTGGTAGGAGCCCAATAGTTACCTGGTTGAGTATGTGCTTGATGTACTGTGGATTGAATGGATCCATTTGGCATGTGAAGAAGTCATGTTGTTCTGTGATCTGGTATACCAGAAGGCATAGTGGATTGGTTTGTACTATGCAATCAATGAGTACTCCCTAGGAGTTTTTCATTCAGCATGCTGTTTGGTGTAGTTATTTTGTATATAACTGGGTGTGAGTACTTAGGCTGTTGCATTGTGGCTAGTTTTTGTTTGATATCTTGTATGGGGTTGCTCTGTGTGATCCAGTTGTGTAGGTTGTTGTAGTATTGGTTATTGATGGTTGTTGTTGTTTTCCCATCATCTAGGGTGATGGCCTCAGTGCTGTAATTGTATATAGTGCAGAATACCTGTAGTAGTGGTTTCCTGAAGAGAAATGCCCATCTGCCCTTCAAGTTGATGACTTTGAATTCTTCTTTGACTTGGATGTTGTTGATTTTGATTGTTCCTTGCCATCTGGCTTCTGATATAGTTGTTGTTCCATTTGCTATTTGGAGTCACCATGTCAATGTTGTGAGGTTGTTGAGGTGGTGTTTGATGGTGTCAAATACACTTTTACATATGATAGATATCATGGTGCTATCATTAAAGAGCACCCATATGTGGACTTGTTTGCCTTGTAGTCCTAGTATAGTAATTGTATGTATGAAGGGTATCATTTTCATCTCAGTAGCATTGTTATTGTTGATTGTTGCTGCTGAGTAAAGGTTAGCAATATGGTTCATATGTTTGTATATACAGCACATATCAGGATAGCAATATTGGGGCTATGGTTTAGAGTCTAATATTATATACTTAGAATCTGTGTTCATGCAGGTCACTATTTTGCCCTCTATGACAGCAGCCCTTACTTGTTTCCCTCCATGATATGGATTAGGTGAATTTTGGCATCTGGATTCCTGTTTATTGTACCCAGGTTGTATGTGCATAACACTCTCCAAGCCAACTCTCTTTGGTCCAAGTGATCCAGTGGTACCACTGGGCAGTCACATCTGTAGTGCCCATGTGTACCACATTTGAAGCATTCTTCTGAACAGATTTTGGCCATACCTGGCTGAAGTAGGAAGGGTGTTTCCTCTGAGATGAATGAATTTACACTGTGGATGTTGGTCTATTGTGTGAGTTGGACTGTGTAGGTGGTCCTGCTCATATCCAAGTCTGGTACTTGCAGTATGCTGTTGAGGTTATAATGTAGGACTCCAACTTGGGCATCTGTGAGCAGTGTGTTTGAGTTGCACTGTGTAGCTGTGGGTCTGGTGCAGAGTGTATATTGAGAGTTGGATGGAGGCATGTTGGTGGTTAGGCATGGGCTGATGGTGAGTCACTGGAGTTGTGACATTATGTCTTGTGTCAGTAGTGGGCAGTGCATGTTTTCCACTTGCTGGATGTATTGTAAAAGTTCCTGTCACAGTAGGCTTGTCTGTTTCTCTCTATTCTCTTTTTTCTGTTGCTCTCTCATAGCTTAACCATGTTGACACCTTTTACATCTTTGATAAAGTCCTCCCAGTTTGCATACTCCACCTTTAGCTGTTCTCTGAGGGTTTCAGAGAGCTTTTCTCTGATTTGTCATATCATGTCTATCCCTTTGTTGATTTTTTCTTTGGTGGCAAGCCCAAGAGCTTTGTTGGCCCATGTAATGTGAGTCCATACCTCCTTGCCACCTTACTCAATGGTGGTGGCTAAATATGTATTATTGAGCATACAGTTTAGGAGTTCAAGCTGGTATTCCATGCTGGTCTTCAGCACCTATGCTGTTAGGGGCCACTGCAAGTTGAATTCTTGTATGAATGTTATCCATGTTTGGCTTTTGATGGCAGCAGCTGTTTGATACCAGTCATCTACCTCCAAGTCTGCTGCTAGGTAGTTGTTGAATATGGTGATACAGTCTACATCACCACCAATGTTCATTGCTAGTAGTACTCATGCAACTGTCCTGAAAAAATCCTGTGAGTTCTCTGATTCTCTACCATCACCATGGAAGATGTTGGCAGTAGGAGTAGGAGTAATGGAGACAGTTGTGTGGGTGATTTGGGGGGTATAGTGGCTACAAGGGGTCCTGCAGCTATTACAGAGAGTCCCAGGAAGCAGAACAGTGGTAGTTGGAGTGTTTGCTTTTGTCCTGTGCTTAGCTGGGCTGGGTCTAGGGTTGCACTGTATGTCTCCAGTACTGGGTAGTCTGGATTGGGTTCTGTGTGGGCTGTATTTGTCACTAGGGGTAGGTAGTGGCATTCAATGTCAAACTCCAAGTCTTCTTTGTCTGAGCTAAATGGTAGGATGGAGCATGTTGAGGCCTAGTCTGGGGAGTTGTCATGTTCCTATGGTGTATCTGTGCTGTAAAGAGGTCGATTTTGGAATTCTGGAGTATCTATGAGGAAGGATACAGTTGAAGCTGTGGTTGGGGAGCTTGCTTTCATTGTCATTCTTCCTAGTGGGACAGTGGCAAAGCATTCCCTGTAGTCTCAAAACTGGTATTTCTTGGATGGCAGCTTGTATACTTGGTGTGTGTGTGTGTGTGTACATGGTTCTTGTTACAACACCAGTACTATACTTATACAAAATGGTACATTATAGTTGTAGTCATTACCCTTGGAACACCTACTGGGTTATCGATCCTAATGACCCTAGGTTAAAACCCTCTAATTACCTAACACATACCCTTATTTACATTTCCAGTACACATCTCTTCTATTTCCTCTTTATCTAAATCTGTACACATCCCCATTGCACTTCTGTATTATCCTGGGCTCACTTGGTACTTAGCACCTTATTTAGATCATAGGAAAGCGTACAGCTTGGTCTGTGCACATACTCCTTAGGGTATAAATAGGGGCTCGCATGTACCATCTACCTTAGCCTAATCCACTTGTATTCTTGTTGGCATTCAGTTGCAAGGCTTGAGCTACAGAGTATTAAGGACGAAGCTATCACCTATCTCTGTCTTATTTTCATTCAAAACTTTCTCATTACCTTGCCAGCTATAGTGGTTGCTGTAAGATTGTCCAGCCAGTGTGGTATCTAAAGGGCTTGTACCTGGAAGGTCATAACAGTTCTGTTCATGCTCTCATCATCATGTGGAGAGGGACCTGGAGTTCACCTGCTGGTCAACTGTGATGGATAGCTCTGCTTTGGCTGGGTTGGCTTGGTGCCAGCCCAACCTGCTCTACATGGCAGTATTGACTAAGCTACAAGCTACTGCTTTGCTGGCTCCCCTGCTTCATCATGTCCAGATGAAGTATAGAGACTGTTATGCTTGGTCCGGGTAGGAACAAACGTAGACTCAAAGAAAAAGCAAACATTCAGCTCAATGGTACAATGGCCAAAGAGACTACCTTCACAGAAGGATTTGTTATTGGTGAAGCAGGGGTGAAGGTTCGACAATGCAAGCTCCAACGTGTTCACAAGAGAGAAGAGTAGAATCAAGTCTCAAGTAGATCTAGCTTAAGTTACAAGCTTGACTATCAAGGATTTAAGTACTACCCTAAGATGCACACAGACCAAGGATGAATAAGGGAATAGAGATATTGTATGAGTGGAAGAGAATAGCCGATTGGCTGAAGAGGAATCATATGATATATAAAATACAAGAAAGGAAAAGGAGGTCTGTGTTGGAATGGACGATCACTTAATCATAATAAGTAAGCATAAAGGAAGAGAAAAGGAGAGATCTGTGTTGGAACAGATCTTGACTAATCATACATGATGCGGTAAAGCATCTGGGAAATTTGCAGTAAACTGGAAAAGTAAAGGTAAAAAGGAGAAAGAAAGGAAATTGTAACATTACCCCATTTGTATGGGTAAAGTCACCTGAATTTACAAGGTTAATTAAAATGAGGTGAAAGAATGTTCGCCCATGACATTATCCCATGCAGTCTGATCAAACTCTGGTTCATCATTCCAAAAGAGGTCTTCATTGTCTTCCTTGATATGTCTCTCAGGGAGTTGGATGGTCATGCTGAATTTGGAAGATGCAGCTGAACTAGTGGATGCAGTAACTGACAACTCAGTAGTTAGAGAGGTGGTGAAAGACATATCTGCCACATTAGAGTGGGGAGAACCAGGTTCCAAAGGAGGAGAGTCCATGTTAGGTCCAAACATGCAAGGCCAAGGTTGGTCTATGTTTGGAATAGTGTTCCAGCCAGTGGGAGAAACAAGGGATGGAGAGGAGGAATTGTAAGAGCAACAGTGTGAAGAATGGGAGGATGGAGGAGAGTTAGAAGGAGTTCAACAATGCCAGTGGTAGGGACAGTGGTACTGAGGATGGCCAGGAGTGAGCCAGTGACAAAAAGCACAGCAGTAGAGAAGGCAGTGAGCATGGATATGTCTGATCCTTTAGCAGTGGTAGCATGCCTGAGAGTATAATGGATGAGAAGGGGACAAAGGTGGGATGCCATGGTATGGGTTTTCTGTGTCAGCAAGGGCTCTTTCTTCTACAGACCTGATCAGAGAGGATGAGGTGGAGGGAGTAGCTGGAGGGGGTAACCCTGGTGGTGAGTCTGGTGGGGAGGGCAAACATGGTGGTGAAATGGGAAGGGGTTCCTCACTGTCAGAGTTTATGAGGGCAAGCTGACAGGTGGCTTCTTCCACTACTGCTAATCCTCCTAGTTGTTCCATGGTTCAGGCAATTGCATTTCTCTGTTTGCCAAGGGCTTGAGCTAACATGACACAAGTGATAGTAGGAGGGTCTTCCTCCAGAGGGATGGCAGTCATGGCAAGGTCATTATTGCAAAGCAAAAGAACTAGGTAATGAAGAGGGAAAGAAGGGGCAATAAGAGAATCAAGTATAAGGGCAGCATGTGGATCTAGAAAAACAGTGACCATGGAGTCTAACAAAAGGATATTGTCAACAGGGGGACTGAGCTTGGAAACATAAGAGGGCTCAATATATTCATAAGTTGGGGGTTGAGCTGGAAGAATAGCCATTGCAAAGGTAAACAGTGGAGCAGAGGTGATGTTGGTGGATGGAGTGAATGGAGGATGAGGGAGGGAAGACTTTAGGTCAAGTCTTCTTATAGTTTGTGAGGATGTCCCTGGCATTTCCCAGGTTGCATTCAGGTTCCCAGGAGTTGTCTGTCATGGGATATCCTTTCCATTTAATCAAGAATTCACAATGTCTTGGAGTTCCACAATGTTGTAAGACCTGCTCTACTTTGTATTCTTCTTCTCCTTCTATAAGATCTGGAGGTGGAGCTGGGAAGTTCGGGCTGTGTGTGCTATTTTTGTGATATGGGGATAAGAGAGAAGCATGGAATGTGTTGTGTATCTTCCACATTTGAGGGAGGCAAAGTCTATACATGATGGGAGATAGGATATCAGTGATCATGAAGGGTCCTTCTTGTTTCAGCATAAACTTAGGATTTGGCAGGGAATGTTTCAGATTCCATGCTTCCAACCACACCTTATCTCCTTTGGTGAATGGCATAAAGGGCTTCTTCAACTGGGCTTTCATCACCTGTCTAGCCAATTTGTGTGCCACTAGAGCTTCTTCTCTTGCTGCAGAAAGGGTTCTTAGATGTTCTTCAACTGCAGGAAGGTTCATTTCAGAAATGATCATGGGAAGGGGTTGGGGTTCATAGCTATACATGAGGTAGAACAGCAACTGGTTCATGACAGAGTGAGGGTGGTGGTTGTGCATGAATTCTGTATGTGAGATCATATCGGCCCATGAGGTTGGGTTTGATCCACAGAAGATCCACAGGTAGGTCTCAACCTCCTAGTTAACATGCTCAGTCTCTCCATCAGTCTGGGGGTAGTATGCAGTAGATAAGGAAAGGTCATAGTATAAGAGTTTTGCAAGTTCTTTAGCAAATGCAGAGGTGAATTGCGGGCCTCGGTCAGAGATAATCTTGTTATAAAGGCCAAATTGGATGTAGACCTTTTTAAAGAAAAGAAGGGCAATGTCCTCGGAAGTAATCATTTTTGTAGTAGGGCAAAGAATTACCCCCTTCATAAGGCCATGGTCTACCATGACCAAAAGAGTGTCAAATCCCCCAGAAAGAGGGAGGTCTGTGATCAAATCACAAGAAATCTGTTGGAAGGGATGAGATACGGCTGAGGGGATAGAGAGGAGGGGAGGGGAGGTTGGGTGCATGTTTGCCTTATTCTGCTGGCAAAGGGCACATCTTTCAATGTATTGTTTCACAAAAGAGGCCATACCAGGCCACCAGAACTCTGTGGAGACAAGCTGACAAGTTTTCAAGTAGCTGGGGTGTCCAGCAGTCAGGTGGTCATGGTGCTTCACAACACACATTCATCAGAGGGTCTCATCGTCTGGGACATAAATGCAGTCCTAGAAAGTCAAGACTCCAGCATCAAAGCACCAGTATGAGAGTCTAGATTGGAAACGAGCAGTGAGTTGTTCAATACCCTGGACAGCAGTCTGAACAATAGGATTGGAGGAGAAGGATTGTGTGAGGGCATCCAAGAGGGACATGTCTATGACATTCACAAAGAGGTCAGCAGGGAGGAGGGTAATGTCCATGTTATCATCATCGGTGGAAGGAACAAGGTCAGGTCTGCAAGAGAGCACATCCAGACCAGAGAGATCTTTCCCAGGGATGTAGGAAAACTTCAGGTCGAAATCCACAAGATCAAGTAACCATCGTGCTTGGCGATGGTTAAGGTTCTGGGGCTGACAGAAGTGTGTCAGGTTTTTATGATCAGTGAATACCTGCACTGTATGGGGAGATCCATGGAGATAGTGATGCCACACTTTCAGGGCATGGATCACTGCTAAGAGCTCTTTATTGTATATATCATAGTTCCATTCTGTGGCAGTGAAGGTCTGGGAGAGGTATCCACAAGGGTGCCAGTCTCTGTTGGAATCAGCTTGGAGGAGTACACCTCCAGAGACAAACTTCAAGGCATCAGTGGCAATGGCAAAGGGTCGAGCAATGTCTGACATCATAAGTACAGGCTGTGAAAGGAAAATCTTCTTCAACATTTGGAATGCTTCTTCACAACTTTGGGACCAGTCCCAAGTGGCATTCTTCTTCATCAAGTCCAAAAGGGGTTAGGTGATATCTGAGTATTTGGGAATAAATCACCTATAAAAGTTAGCAAAGCCAAGGAAAGAGCGAATATCCTTGACTCATTTCAAGGTTGGCCATTCAGAGATCCCTTGCAATTTGACAGGGTCTATGGCTATCTGGTCAGGCTTGACAATCATCCCGAGGTATTCAACTTCAGTTGTCGCAAACTTGCATTTTTCCAATTTGAGACAAAGATCTAGTTCCTTCATGCACTGTAAGACAAGCTTAGTATGCATGGTGTGAGTTTTGTCATCTGGGGAGAAAATGAGGAGGTCATCCATGTAAATGACCAGCTATCCTTCAGTGATCATATCTTGGAAGGAATCATTCATGAATCTCTGGAAGGTGGAAGGTGAGTTTGTTAAGCCAAAGAACATCACTGTAGGTTCAAACAACCCCTTGTGCATTATGAACGCTGCCTTCCATTGATCTCCTTCCTTGATACGTACATTATTGTACCCCTATCATACATTGAACTTCATGAAAATCTTTGTGCCTTTTAATTTGTCTACAAGATCAGAGACAAGGGGGAGAGGGTAGGCGTCACAAATGGTATGCTTGTTCAGATACCTATAATCTTGGCAAGGGCAAAGGCCACCATCTTTCTTCTTGATGAAGAAGAAGTGGGAAGCTTGGGGTGACTTCAAAGGGCAGATCTTGCCAGTTTGAAGGTTCTCTTCAATGAAATCTTCTGCTGCCTTCTTTTCATTGAGGGCAAGCAGATATATCTTGGACACCTTGGGGATGAAGGTGTCATCGAGGTTGATTGTGTGATCATATGGCCTGGAGGGAGGAATGTGATCAGTAGCTTCTTTCTCAAAGATAGAAGCAAAATTGGAATATTCAGATGGAAGCATGGACTTCAGTTTCTCTCGTTCTGCCTGTTGGGCGAGTTCTGTGAATAGGTTTATTTTTCTAAGTCATTTAGTAATGGAGGAGTTAGGAAAGAATCTGGATGCTGCTCTGGTAATATGTCCAACCATATAGGATTTGTGTGCTTCTTGTAAGAAGTAGTCAGGATCTTCTCCATCAAGATATGCTGAGAGGACCCATTGTTCTTCAGTGTTGTAATTCTGATGACCTCTGGGAGGTCATTCCAGTGTTCTTGAAGTCTTTGAAAGATATTTCGCCCTACTACTTGTGTGGGAGAAATACAAGTCCATAGATTGATCGAGTTTCTCATCTATCTCAACCATCTTCTTCTTCCAATCTATCTTCAGATTTGTAGCCTTCAGCCAGGGATGTCCTAGGATAACATTCTTGCATCCACAGTGGATGACATGAAGGAGAAGTTTCTGGGTGATTGTGCTGATACAGGCAAAAATGGTGGTAGTGAATTTGACCATACCATTCTTGTTATCTGAGTGATCAGCATTTCATACTTTGAACAGCTTCTGGAGGCAGTTCAAAGGGAGTTTGTGCTTCTTGACAAAGTCCCAATCAATACAGGAGATTTCAGCACCACTATTGATGAGGGTGGTGACATCAACAACTTTAAGGGTACTCAAGGGGTCGATGATTTGTGCAGTGAGGTGAACAGATGCATATTGAGAATCATCTAGGAATACAGGAGCAATCATTTTACAAGAAAAAGGGGAGACTTGCATTGAAGGAGTATCTCCTAATAAAAACCCTTTTGGTTCTTGTAGATGTTGGCCACAAAGGCTGTGTCTTCTTCTTCTTCTTCTACCTCCTCTAACCTCAGTAGTTCTTCTTCAATCTCTTCCACCCTCATCACCTTTCACACCTTTTTCTCTTCTGTCTTCTTCAGCAGAGGAGGCTGATGGCTGGTCCCATTCTTCTTGGGGCAATTACATGCCAAATGTCCATGTTCTCTGTAATTGAAGCAGTTGCCCTTGCAGCAGTATTTATCACATTGTGAAGTCGAGAGTTGGATGGTGTCGACATCCATGGCTTCGGGGTTGTGAGGTGGGGCAGAATATCGAGGTCGGAATTGATAGGCAGGGATAGAAGGACTGAATATTGATGGTCAGTTATTGAACAATGATACTATGTCCTGTTGGTTTTGGAAATGAATTGCCTTGGCAATCCATGTGGTGATATCAGTGGGAACAGTTTCTATCACATAGATGCAGGTTCAAAGGACTGGGTGAAGCCCTTTAGCAAAGAAGTTGATAAGGATCATTTGGTCAGTGATCCCAGAATCATTGCAGCAGATGGAAAACTCCACAATATAGTCTTCGAGCAACCAAATGGTGCACTTATCTTTCATCATGGTGAGGTTCTGCAGCTTTCCCAGGGCTGCAATCTTCATTTCCTTTGTTTGGAAAGTTTGTTCAAAAAGGTCAAGGAAGTTGGTGTACTTCCCAAACAATGGTGGTAAAGTGGCCAGCTTTTCTTTTCGGAAGGACATAGCCCAACTGAGGGCAGCACTCTTCTTCATGTAAGAGAGGGCATAGCTGATCTTCTTGTTATCGGTATTGTAAAGTGTCTCATTGATGAGAAGATAGGTCTTGACCAATAGTAGCCATGCTTCAGCTTTATCATAGCTTCCATCGAAGTTGTCAGGAGCACCAATTTTCAATTCTGTTGCCTTGGAGGTGGGCATAGCAGGGGAGGGTACAGCAGGGGGTCGAGGGGTTCATAAAGTAGGGGGAATAGGGCAGAGAGGTAGGAGTGCTGTGGGGATAGAATGTACTGCTGTAACGGGAGAGGGTTCAGGAGATGGTTCTCTGGATGGGAATAGGAGAGCAAACAGATAGAGAGACAGGGTTCTTGGTGCTTCTGAGGGATCAGGGGTCAGGGATTGAGTGGAGTCCAAGGGGACTACTTCTTCTGATTTGGAGTCATGGGTGGACTTGCTTCTGGGCTCCCAGATGCCAACATGTGGTAGCACAGGTCTGGAAGGAATCTTGAATCAGGGGGACTGCAACAACAATGGAGCGGGTCAAGGAGTAAGCTAGATCTTTTGTTATGCTTGGTCCAGGTAGGAACAAACATAGACTCAAAGAAAAAGCAAATATTCAGCTCAATAGTACAATGGCCAAAGAGACTACCTTCACAGAAGGATTTGTTATTAGTGAAGCAGGGGCAAAGGTTTGACAATGTGAGCTCCAACACACTCACAAGAGAGAAGAGTAGAATCAAGTCTTAAGTAGATCTAGTTTAAGTTACAAGCTTGACTATCAAGGATTTAAGTACTACCTTAAGATGTGCACAGACCAAGAATGAATAAGGAAATAGGGATATCATACGAGTGGAAGAGAATAGCCAATTGGCTGAAGAGGAATCATACAATATATAAAATACAAGAAAGGAAAAGGAGGTTTGTGTTGGAACAGACGATTGCTTAATTGTAATGAGTAAGCATAAAGGAAGAGAAAAGGAGAGATCTGTGTTGGAACAGATCTTGACTAATCATACATGATGCAGTAAAGCATCTGGGAAATTTGCAGTAAACTGGAAAAGTAAAGGTAAAAAGGAGAAAGAAAAGAAATCATAACAGAGACAAGAGGTCAATAGACAAGCCTCAAGCAATCAAGAAGAGAATCAGATGAATAGCAAGTCTCAAGTAGATCTAGCTTAAGGTACAAGGGAGGCTACTTGAGGGTTTAAATAGTACAGAGGGTCATGCACAGACCACAGATGGAAATGGAAAGAAGAATGTCATACAAAGTAAAAGAGAAAGGCCATTGGCCAAAGAGAATCATATGATATCTAGAAACACAAGAATGGTGAAAGAAGTCCACAATCAAATGAACTATCACCTAATCTGAATGAGTAAGCAGATAGAAAGATAACAAAGGAGTCCATGTTGGAATGGACAAATGTGCAATCAAGAAGACTAAGCAGGAGCAGAAGAATTAGGAGAAAGAAGTCCATGCTGGAATGGACAAATGCATAATCAAGATGATGGCATGAGAACAGTCATCAAAGAGAAAGTGTGTAAGTTAAAGAAAGGACAAAATGTAGTGAAGCAAAGTGTAATCTGTGAAGAAAAAGAGAAGGAAAGAAAGAAATTGTAACAAAAACCAGGGTATATTGATGGATGGACAGGCTTGGACACTTTTTTAAAATCACTCAGTTTTTTTTTAAAATTCCTCTGATAGATTGTCTATACTCATCAATAGCATCATTTTTACCAGACAAAAAAAATCTTGATTTTTTCTTAAGGAGACCAAATATTTGCAGGTGGCTAGATGATTCACACCATCTACTTACTACATGGTAGTTGCTACCACAGCTACAGTGACTACATATGACTATATTGTAACATCCTTTTTTCCTAATGCACTACTGTACTTTACTTAGTCCTTCTTTGGTGACTACAAGTATCCTACAGGCTACAGTGAGCCTTCTACAGCTGTGAGTCTGCATTTTGCAGTGAAGACATTTCAAATGAAAATAGATAATCTAAAACTTTTGAAAACACATCTCAACTTGGCAGGTTCTCACTCAGTAGGCATCACACATCATTGCTTCACTCAACAGACTCACCAAGGATCATGATGCCATCTTGGTAGTCTCCAAATTCCCAGCTGAAGCACTCAATAAGACCACAACATCTTCTCATCGAGAAGGCAGCATTGTTGGCACTCAAAATATGCCAAATGCCAAGTGCTGCTGCCTTGAAGTTTGCTTGCCATCATTGAGTTAGTCTGCACTCATTGTCAGTGACAAAAAGCAACCACCTGGGTTGAACATGTTAGCCTAATCCATTCATGCACACCCACTCGTCCATAACCTTACTACCAGCACAAACCCCTTATCGATGCTGTTCTTTTGCACCCTTGTGGGGTGTGTTTATACACTCGAGGCTCTTGTAGGAGCCCCTCAAATTCTGGTCGCATGTGGAGACTCGCATCGTGCCTGTGATTCCATCCTCATCCACCCATATCGTTTGCCCTGAGCAAGGCAATAACCCATGTGGCTTCTACTTGCTTGGATACTACTGGTCACAGTTTTGCCACAGGGTTGCTACAATGGCAATTTGAGCATAGCGACACCTGCTTGTCCAGCAGTCACCTCCTCACGATGTCTTGCATTGCTGTTGCTGCCCCTGCACCACAAGATGGCAGCAATGATACCTCATTGCAACACGCACATTGAATGACGCAGCTGATTGCATAACCCATCAGACAACTGTTAGGACTCTCAAAATATCACACCAAGGCACACTCAAAATGAGGCGTCAACTTGGAGGAGAAATGAGTATTCCAAACTTAAGGAAAATACACTGTACAAACCGACTACTTATATACTACTTATACACGAGGTAACAATGAGGTATGACATAGTGTGACATCATGATGATGTCATAGACTAGAGTGAACTAGAACAGTGAAAAAGTGAAGAGAAAAGATATGGTTCTGACATTACCCCCTTTTTAGGGAGTGATGTCTGTGGAACTAGGAGGAAAATCAAAAAAGGAATCATTGAATTTTTGGTATGTTTTTTGGAATTCAAGGAAATCAGGAGAAGTAAAAAGAGAAGAGGAAGATTTGGAAATTTCCAAGTGTTTACAAATAGGACAGGTACAAGGAGGTTCGGGTTTGGAGGAATTATAATGGAGTTGAAGAGTTTTTTGAGGATGAGGAGCAGTTGGATGAGAACAATGGAATTTTTTGATTTCTTCTTGGGCATTGATTAATTTATCAGATGGGATCCATTCATTTTCTTCAGATGGATATCCCTTCCATGCAACCAAGTATTTGATTTTGTTTCGTTGTTCTCATGATGCTAATATTTCCTCAATCTCTTGTTCTTCTTGTCCATTTATTAAATCCAGTAGTGGAGGAGGAGCTTTTTGTTGTGAAGGAAAAGATCCAGGTGTATAGGGGTGTATTAGGGATTCATGGAATACAGGATGTATTCCTTGCCATTTTGGATCTAATTTTAGGTGATAGGCTGCTGGACCTTCCCTTTTTATGACCTTAAAGGGGCCATATCTTTTATCATCTAATTTTTTGAGGGGCACTCCAACCGGATGTTAGTTCCTTCAAGTAGAACTAGATCTCCTTGTTTATATTCAACAGAAGGTCATACTTTTCAGTCATAGAATCATTTCATATCATTTGCAGCATGTTCAAGAGATGATTTAGCTATTTTGAAACTTGCTTGCATTGATTCTATGAATTCCTTAGCCAATTCATTTCAGACCTGTTTACAATGTTCACCACATAGATTAGGTTGTTGCCCAAAATTGAGCATAAAGGGGGAATATCCTGTGGATGACATTGGTTTTTGATTATGGGCAAATTCTACTAGTGCAAGCCAATCTACCCAGTCATTTTGTGGATGATTCATGTACAACCTAAGATATTGTTCTACTGTAGCATTATATCGTTCTGTTTGTCCATCTGTTTGCAGATGATATGCTGTGAATGGATTTCCTTCTATTTCAAGCAATTTAAATAACAATTCCATGAAGGAAGAAACAAATTGAGGACCCTGATCTGAAATGATTTTTGTAGGTATACCATGTAATTTAAATATATGATCTCAGAAAAGTAAAGCTATGCCTTTTGAAGTAATATCAGTAGAAATTGGGAAAAGATGAATCATTTTCAAAAATCTATCTACAATAGTAAGGATAGCATTCTTTTCTTGGCTTTCTGGTAAGGGTCCAATAATATCTACACTAATTATTTCCCAGGGTGAGATGGAATTTGATTTGGGTTTAAAGGAGTTTTTATATTTTTTGTACTATTTTTTGTTTTTTGGCATTTATCACATCCTAGTACATATCTTTCTACATCTTTTCTCATGGTTGGCCAATAATACTTTGAGAGAATTAAATCACAAGTTTTACATATTCCAGGATGTCCAGCCGTAGGATGGTCATGGTTTTGTTGGATGATGAATTCTTGAAGCTTATCATCTTTTGGAATGTAAAGTAAATTTCCATGATATATTATTCCATCAATTTGTTTCCAAATTTCTGGTTTAAGCTGTAATCCTTTCATTGCATATTTCTCGGATTTATGTTGAATTTTTGCAACTGTTTCTTCTACTGATTGCATTTGTTGTATGAAAAGAGATTCAGGAAGAAGGATCTGAGCTTTATTGGGCTCTACCCCCTTTTCAAAGTCTGGCCTCTGGGACAGAGGATCAGTGGGATTAGATTTGCCAGGGTGGTGGGTTAGGGTGAAGTGATAATTTTGGAGGAGTAATTGCCACCTGGCTTGTTACCACAATAGGTCCTGAGGTTGTTTGAAGAAGGTAAGATTTTGATGATCCATTAGAATCTCAAAAGGATGTTTTGCATCAAGGAGATAATGATGCCATTCTGTCAAGGCAAATATGATTGCCAACATTTCCAAATCTGTGGTATGATAGTTCTTTTCAGAATCGGATAAGGATCATGAGATATAAGCAATAGGGTGCCACAATCCATTTTGTTTCTGGGAAAGAATTGTGCCTAGTCCTATGCCTGATCCATCAGTTTCGACTTTAAATGGATCTGTTTCTGTTGGCATAGCAAGGATAGGGGCTTTTGTAACTGCCGCTTTTAGAAATTCAAAGGCAGATTGGCACTCTTTTGTCCACATAAATTCCTTTTTTACCAAAGTAAGCATATTTAATGGTCACGCTATGGATACAAAATCTTTTATAAATCTTTGGTAGAAATTGAGGAATCCAAGGAAACCTCATAATTCTTTTTGTGTGGATGTGTCAAACTGGTCAAACTTGGGGCGGGTCAGAACTATGCACGAAGGGGGCGGAGCTACTCCGAAACTTCAGAGTAGTTGGTCGGACGGGACTTGGCTTCACCTTATGTGGTGCGCCCTTACAGTGGATCCGGTGTCCCGAATTTCGGAGGGTCAGAGGTCGGAGGTAGTCGCTCAACGACTGAGGGAGAGAGGGAGAGTCGGACAAGGATTAAGACAGAGTGCACAGAAGTTTGATCAAGAAGTTTTGTCGATATTCGAACCAAGGAAATACGACAGAGTTACAAGACTTATATACGGAGGAGAAGTCGGAGTATAGAATGTGAAACATCGGAGTAAGGAATATGAAACATCGGAATGGTACAGGTGTTGCAAAGGAATAGACAGACAGACAGACAGAAGGATGA